>VBVR01002154.1:0-24562 GCA_011638315.1 Tetramorium parvispinum
TTCCCCGTATTTATCTGATCCTATCAAAACGAAAAGAAAACGGCAATACCTCCTATATTTATCCGTTCCTACTTATTGCTTTCTAGTATTATATATATAGTATTATATATATAAGCTGTTTCAAGCTCGAGTAAGTAAAGTACGTATGGCAAATCCGCGTGGTACTTCGTAGATTGTTTTTCTTTAAAACTAAAATTAGTTAAACGATTGGATGACAAACTTTTCTTGAAAAAAAAAAAGTTGAAACTCATTTGCGATGCGATAACACGACTTTTAATAGAATAATTAGAAGTTTCGTGTCTGCGCCGTAATTGAGCGGCTTCATGATCGCGAAAGCATATAACGAGAAGATTTACCGCTAGCTTAAAGGATCGTGCGATATTAGAACGGAGAGAGAGGGAGGAAAAAGAAGCGGCCGAATTCTCGACATAGATGCTCCTAGATGATGAGATATTTGTCGCAAATCATATCGAAAGTTCTTTTCTTAATTGTATTAGTTAGTTGGCTAGCTCGAAACACCGTAAGAGTTAATGAGGCTTCATTTTCGAAGTTTGTTAGGCCACGAGTAGACAACATTCCCGTGAGCGAAGAAGTTTCTGCGAATCGAGGAAGATGCTTTGTACGCGGTACAAGTTCGCGCAAACTTAAATATTATTATTTTATTTTAATTCAATGGCTATTAATAACTGAAAATTCCACGTTGAAGTATGACATCGTTTTATTTAAAGCAATGCTGACGACAGACTTGATGATAACTTTCTCGGGTAAATTTTTTACGGAGAATTTTTTACCGATTTTATTCTCGGAAAATTACTCGAATTGTGTGTCGTTATGAAGTAATACGAATCGCAAAATTTAATTTTTTGGACCGTTAAGAAAGAACTATGTAAATTAATGAAAAGGTAATTTGATTTTTAAATTCAGATTCAGATTCTGATTTTAGCGTAAGATTTTCAAATTCGATCACATAAATTGAATCATCCTGCCCCGGTGCACCGTGCGCGATCTACGACAATACAATTCATCGATAAACAATCCACTGACCTGATAGAGAACGAACCATCGTTGTTGCCACTTGGTGGAATCAGCTGTCCGCTTGTACAAATATCCTGACAGCAAGTGATCATAATGTGCTTTCTCTGAGAGCATGACTAGCTGGGAGTCGTTTACCCTCACTGTAACACATTATAGGCACGTAGCTTTTGTGAATGGAGCAATAAAAGCACAGGGCGTGTTCGGATTTTAAATGTATAAAGAGTGTATGTAATGAAAAAAACGCAATATGCAAAATGTCATCACGAGAATTTCCCAGATATATATTTGCGAAATAAAATTTATACAGAAAACAATTCGTTTGAAAAAAAATCTGTTTGCAAATTTTCGTAAAAATTTAACATTTGGCATTCCATTTAAAATATTTGGGAAATAATTAAATTATCTACATTAGCTTGATTAATTTCGCTCTTTGTGAGTCATGAAGCTCATTTATGAGTTTTACGCTTTGCATTATAACTTTTCTGAGAATATTTTAATTACGCAAGTAGAGATTTATCTATATACCTGCAAATCAACGTGACATATACAAACGCAAAATTACATCCGAATTGTAAAGTCACACACAGGATATATCTATATATTTCGCAATAACACAACAATGCGCTGCATCACAATCACGCATTGAATTATCTCGCTATGCAACCGTTCCAATAATAGCGCTCAAAGTACCGGCGAATCTTGTTTGCCGCATCGCATCAACGTAAATATTAATAATCCACCGAGAACAAGCCATGATGATAAACAACAGCAGTCTCACCGTTTATTCGTACAATGAATCAATATCCAACGAGTCGCAAAGTCTTCGTGATTAAAAACGCGTTTGAGATACGAACTAATGAAATTCCGCGAAGGCGAACAATTGGCGACTAAAAAATTGTGCGCAATCGACCGCAGCACCCGAATGGGGGAGTTCAAACGGGCAGTCGCGCGAACGGGTCGTCGCGCGTGCTACCAGAGCTACTTCCGAATAGATTTCAATCTCCGATGACGATACGGTTGCTAGTTCAGTGAATGTGTAACTTTGGTTTAACTGCAGCTTCGCCGACTCGCTCGATCGGCCAACGCGAGCGTGACGCGAGTTGCAAACTCGCGGCGGTTATAGCGGTCGTTCCTCGCGAACTGTCGTGATCGTGTGTTTAACTTTAGCGCAAAGATACGTGACGTTTGAGAAACTTTGTTCCATTCGGAGAAATCGCGCCCGAAGTTTCAGCCGGTGGACGAGGAAACTCTCGCATAATCCGTATATCTGCCCGCGCACGCACGAGTTCACCGTCTGTACGTTTGCGCCGTGTGAAAAATGGAACGAAAGAATGAGACCGCGGCAACGATTATTATTTATATTTATACCCTTGCATAGAGATGAAAAATCTAATATCGATATAGCGCGTAAATTTTCTGGCAAACAATGGATTTATACGAAGCGAGCACTACCGTAAATTTCGATGAGAGGGCAAACTTTCAACGCAAATATTGTAGTTCCGAGAACAGAGACCATGAAAACCTTTGATGTTCGCGCTTTTATATTTAATATATAAACCCGCAATAAAATACACTATTTGTTTGTCGAAACGACAGTGCCATCGGAAAAGTCTATGTTAGCAATTTTATTCATAGATTCAGTACGCCGTGATTAAATACACTTCGTAGTTAATTAAATAAATAATGATTAATGCCTGTCGCGTCTCCTGGAAACAGCTAAATAAATTCCTAAAATGCGAATTTGTGAAATGCAATTATTTGTCATATTTCAATTTTATTAAGCAGCAATGTATATTCGAATATTAAACGTTATGCAATATTGATCGTAAAATCAGAGAATTTTACGAAAATACGTGAAATCTATAATCAATGTTTTTTTGCCCGATGTTTAAATCTCATTTAATAACACGTTCACAAAATAAATAATCTAATAATGATCTTCAATTCAGAGAATTAATGAAAATTCTAAAATGTTTTCTATAATCATGCATTTATTGTACGACTTTGTCAATCTCAAATTCGGTTATATTAAACAAAAAAAATTATTTTAATCTTGGGCAAGAAATATTATTTCTACGCTTTCCAATAAAAAGATAAAAAATGAAATTTATTATATCTCACCAGTTTTTTGCATCTTGGGACTGAGCATGATTGCAGGTCGTTACTAGAAGGGTGCTTCCTCACAGTTGATCTTCACAGCGGTGATTGATTGTCCAAATTACCTTGTTTGAGTTTTAATAGTGTAGAAAATCACGCCTCGATGTTAAACGCCGAGAACGTGTCTCGATCTCGTTTTGGAAACGTCGCAGATTCATTAGAAACCGTGCTGTTGCATCTGCAAACATAGGAGAAGAAAAATAACGCTCGATAAATAGCGCGCAACACGGGCGGTTCAATAAAATTGTAGTCTCAAACCGCAGCGTGTTACCACTGTGTCCAATTCATGGAGGTAAATATTGTTGACAGTTATCATTAATATCTATTAATATGTTTATCGTAACGACAACATATTGACGTTCGATTTAATTGTATTCTCCGCAACGCGGTATTATCGAGTTTCATCACAGGGACGCTCCGATAACGTTAATTTGTATAAATCAGATGGATCATTAATTCGTAATGGGTAAATATTGTTATCGATTCGACGTTACCGAAATTATTCGTAACCCTGAATAAACATCGAAACTAATTGTACTGGCGTTCCGCGCGATGTAACTAATATAAATATATAAATATGAGTTGCATGTATATATCGCGTTAAAGCATAATAATTTTATGGTGACTGAATCAAAACTGTATAAAATAAAACTTAATTTTCCGAACACAATGGCGTTAATACAAAACCCCAACATCGTCATCAACAACCAACATTTCAAACCGCTTCCGATCTCTTAATTCGTTTAATTATATTACGTCGGGATCATTTGTTTCGCGTGACGTTTTTAGCTCGGTAAAGACAAACGCGCGTGAACCACCATTATAAGCAGGAAATTGAAATGATGTCATACGCAAGGACCGCGGAAATAAGATCTTAAGTTATTTACGTTTAAAATCGATATTCATGAGCACTTAATAGCTTTAACGATGATGTGATTCCAATGATAGTCGTTACGATTACTTCCGATTTCTACTGATTGCTAGTGCAACTTTGCTTTTTTGTTTATACATGGATTGCGTTATTAATTCTTTTTCCAAATATCGACCTGATAAGGCACATTAATGTACTAAAATCCGATTATATTAAATAAAAAAACATTACTTTTAATCTTAGGTAAAAGACATTATATGTTCCAATGAAAAGTTCTATGTAGAATGCGAAACTAAGAGTATTATAAACTGTTTTCTTGGAAAATTCGAGATAGCGACAAAATCTTTTCTAGTATTTCTGGGTTCGTCTTGCGATGAGATACTGCTGCCACAGAACGGCAAGAAAAAGATAAAGAGACAAGGTCTTTATTTTTTTCAAATAAAATTATTCTTTCTTGTACAAATTGGCTCCCCTCGGCTTTTTATGTTGCACTATTACTCTAAAATCACCAAAAGAAACGCAAATTCTATAAGAGATATTTTACATTTTATTCCGATACACTCTGGTAGGAAATATGATATATCCTGTAAAAAATATTCATTTTTCAAAGACCTTACTTTGTATGTAGAATGAAGAGAAGAATCGATCGATGTGAAAAGAGACGTAACGGTATTCGAAGGAAAAAAACAATTGTACATTGCGGATGCATTGGTGTATCTATGTACAAAGAATAAAATCATTAATCGATCAAAAGGTCAAAGTGAATGCCTTATACAAGATATTTTATAATAGAATAAAATATGAAACATCTCTATTTTTGCAGAATTATGAGGCGAAATGATCTGTATATATAAAATATTTGTACTTAAAAAACGGAAAGCTAATAATGGTACTCTATTATACACATGTACAACCTCGACAAATGCCAAAATGTTAAAGTTGATTTTGCTATCTTTAATAATTCAAGAAAATACCTTGTAATCCTGTTAATTTCACACTCTCTATATATAATGATTGTATTACCCCTATATGGTAATTTTGTGCGCAATAACTCCATAATCGATGGAAATTAATCGATATTTTACGGTTTATTTTATGGTTTATAAATACCGTTGCATTTACGCCGACAAAATGATTAAAGTAGGAGGAGATTCGTATATAGTCTGTTTACATGTGAAAATACGTTGAGTTATACGATAGCTTTTTATTTAAAGCTCGTAAGCCGCACGTAGCTCTAGGAGTTTTCCGATAAATACACTCAGCCATATGGATCTATTTTTTTTTTATAACACTCGCTAGACCATTTTAAAAATATCTCTGCACATTTTCCAATTTTATAATCATTTACTTGTATTTATTTATTTCTAATATTTGTAATAGAAATTTTAATTATCATCATTGTCAAAGCCACTGAGAAAAGAGAGAAATGATATGGTTCGTAGATCATCATATAATGTAAATCTGCTTCCCCTCACCGTTTGCATTCACGGTAATGAGCTGTAATGGCAGCTTTTTCGTATCGATATCTGAATAAGGATCGTCATTTCCCTCGAGAGAGATTCAAGATTTAGGCCGCATGAAACTCGAAAAGACTACTTCTAATTAGAGAGAGAACTGAATAAATCCAAAAAAATTGACACAATAAACAAATTGGAGACGAGTGTGCAAAAGGTGAGTTTTCAAAAGGCGAAAGAGAGGCTCGTTCTCTCGTCTTATACGGAGAAATCCCTTCAAAATATTCATCCTTGGTAAAACACGAAATGGGAGGGAAAAGAAAAGAAGGATAAGAAGATAAAAAGAAATTCAAAGTGTATCCTCTTTCACAATACCTGCACGTATTCGTCGCACGCGTCGTATTTCCACTCTTCGCCCTCTTTCTCGCAAGCCACCGAGTCCTCCACGAGAGATCCCGCCTCGCCACCTGTTCGTGCGTGCTCTCAAGACCGCATGCCGTATAATCACCCCCTTTCTTCTTCCTCCCACTTCGTACGTCTCTCTAGGGAATTCCCGATACGGCTCCTCGGTCCCTCTCACTCTCTTCTTTTCTTTTCCTCTGCGGCCGCGAGTTCACACCGGAAGAGGTCCGTCGGTGCGTGCCACCTGTTTTCTCGATTTGTTCCTTGGCAACGGGTTGGACGATAGGTCCCCGGACGCCGATTTTTATTTCTGGTACGACCAAGGTGGTGATGTAGACGCGTACGATATAGACGCTGGCGGAAACGACGTCCCGTGATGACGGCCGACGGCGACGGCACCTGACGCTCCTCTTCTCATGGTCGGGAGACCCGGCGACCTGCGATGCTACGGTGTTGGGGGTTGCGACGTGCCTGACGCGCGAGGGCGACCGACCGACCGACAAGCTCCGTCCGCCGCCTATATATCGCGACACGCGCGTGTCCACCGCCCCGTGAAAGGATCCCGGAGGCTGCGCCGGATGGGCCCGCGAGTGCGCAAGCTCGTAAGCCTCGTAAACTCACCCTTTGCCTGTAGGCGCCTCACCTTCTCGCCCTTTACGAGCAAAAGGGAGAGAGAAAGGGAAAGAGATAGGGGAAGAGAGAGAGGGGAGAGGGGAGAGGGAGAGAGAAAGAGAGAGAGAACTACCTGTGCCTGCTCGCCTGACTGCCTGCCGCCTGGCCCTTGCCAAGAGGCCACCTTGGAGCCAACATCGAGAACACCCCCGTTGGCGATGCAATCCAGGTCGGACCAAGTTGAGTTATATATCAGCGTTAATAGCAAAAAGTATTTATTTTAGTCTTGAAGAAGAGCCTCGATAAGCGCAACAAGTATATAGCCAAACCATCTCGAAGTGCATAAATGAATAAAAAAAAATGTAGAAAATGCCACACGAACACGAAAATGTAATATAAAATGTTATGTACATTATGTATCATGCATGTATACGTTCTTGTATACCATCCATTAGTTCTTTTCTATATACCCTGTAATTTTTTTTTAATTTAATGGATACACACTCTTCTCCGGTTTCAAAGAACCATTCTTATTTAAAATAAAATGTTATAATTTTACTTCCATTAACAAAGTCTTTTGTCTTTACAGTGTATTTAAAATTTTATAATTCGTTCACTAAATATGAAGACTATTTAGTATTGAAATTAATTAATTGAAATAGTACGGTATTACGCGTATATGTGTACCCGTTTGTGTATGTATAAGCAAAGATAGGTATTGCAGAGAAAACTTACGGAAATGCGTACCTTATTTCTGGAAATTAATAATGTCTCTCTCAGTGTTAAGGTATTACATTAATAACCCAAACTAATTCACTTCCATAAAGTACTTTTGTATAGTTACGTATCGTTGAAAGGGCACTCGTAATGTTTCTTTTAATGAAAAACGTATCTCTTCTACAAAAACTAAAGGTTCCTTCTTATTATTAGAAGAATTATAATTGAAGCTGTTAAAAAGTAAAGTGTGTATAGTTTCCTATCTTTCAAGAGAAGTATTAATTAAAAATATTTTCAGACCACTTAAAATGAAATAAAAGTCAAAATTTTGTCCTGCAGAGCGAATCACAAGATTCGCATTTTTCAAGCTGCATTTCTGAGAATACCGTAATTCTTAATTAACAATTACGTTGACGTTTCTGTTAAAAAAATTTACTTTATTTCGATAAAAAAATTTTTGTATAAAATATTAGATCTTGATTTGGACATGTTATATACATATTTGTGTGGGTGTGTGTGTTTAATACGTTGCTCAAGTATTCCGTGACATTTTAAATATTTTCGAACACTGTTTTATGTTTTTCATTACATTGTCAAGTTGACCACTAATTATTTTAGAACAAACTGTTGAAAGAACAATTCGTTCTTTTAAGTTATTTTCTAAAATAAATTCCCGCGAATGTACATTTATCTTTTAAAAACTCCATAAGAAAAGTCTTCTAATTACTTCACTCTTTTATATAATAGAATAATAAGAAAAATCAATTTACGTGAAAAAAATATAAAATTCCATTTTTAAAAAAGATCCAATTTATAAATGCATTGTACTATTTGCAAAAATATAACCACAGAATGGTAAATTTTATATAAGGATCTTCTTCTATTCTACTTTGATTGACAAAAAAGAATTTATTATTAATTATTCACAATCAGTTACTAAAACCATTGAGTATACATAATCTGCCTCGTAGTTTATATTATAAAAGAAAGATGCCAATTTGTACGGCAACGTATTTGGTGTTGTGCCACACGTAGGCGTCATGCAGAAAAGGAAATAATCGCGGGTGCAAAGCGACATAATTACGTAACGACAATGAGTAAACAGTCGCATTGTCTTCCGCGAAATGGAATTATAGATATGTTTCTTTGGCTATAATCGGATTTACCATCGCCGACGCATTCGGAATATCGCAAAGCGCAACTGGCGGCACGGTATACTAAGCAGTCACAATCAGTGTATCAGAAGCGAAATGGGGTAAACTCAGCGTTGAATGCAACAGACGCATACAGCCTCCGGTCCTACTACGAAACACATCGTCCGCATGCGTCTACCGTGCGCGAATATTACATGGAGAAGATATCCTTTTCTCAACTTCAAATTTTGTCAGGTTCAAAGAAACATTTTCTATCAGTTTCTGTACATTTGAATATAACTAGGATATTGCGGCGTATTATCCATATATCTGTGCACGTACTACGCACAGATTCCCATTACGGCGAAAGCAGACAAGTAGCAGAATTTCATCCTTTACATTTCCCAGGATGTAATATTTTATAAAGTACGGAGATATTTCTTAAAATACACGTTTTGTAAGCAGCATTTCATCATACATCATATATTATTAGTAATTTAAAAATTCGCGTAAAAGAATCACTTTTTATGTAATCTGTGCATTTATCACAAAGTTTATTTTAAATGCATATTTTTTTAGAAATGAAATAACACGGGTATAACTTTGGTTAGACAAATATTAACAGTACATAGGTAAAAGAACGTCAAAAAAATTGTATGTATATCAAGAAAATATAGTGAGTAACAAATAATATTTTCTATTTGTATAAAATATATATCGTTAATCTTAATGCGTGCGATTGTTTAATATGGTAATACGTGAAGGTAAAATATTCTGCCTCTTCGCTTTTCTATACCTTTTCGCGCAAAAGATCTTTTCGTTATAAAATGTACCACTACATAGATATCAGCGAGCGTTGTTCAATTTGTGATGTATGCTACATTGATAGATAAATTGCTCCCTCTGCCAGTCAAACTGCAATGTATTATTATCATGTATATTTTAACGCGAGAGTAATTAAAAAATTATCGCGTACTTACAGTTCTGTTTGTTCTAGACTTAGACAATTTCGTATTTCCAGGTCGTCCTTTTTCATCTTTGAGGACACTGATATTGTGAGAAAAGTATATGATCAAAACGCTCATCTCAAAATTAACGATTAGTAAATGTACACAAAGTACAAATTACCTGTGTTCTTGTTTAGACTTTAAATCACGAGGATATAACTCCGTTATGGCAATCTTCTTATTATTTTCATTGAGAATTTTGGCGTGGAACTTCTCTTTACTTGTTTTCTTACTTAAAGACGATCTATTCTCTCTCGTGTACTGCTTATGCAAAGTGAATTTATTATAAAACCTAGGCTCCTGGGAATTATTCCGACAGTTATAGTGATTCGCCTCGGTTTCGATATCTGCAGTATTTGATTCAGTATTCTCGACCGCATGGGAGCTCAAAATATTGATTCGATTATGCAGTTCCGACAATTCCTTCAAGTTCAGCGACTAGAAAGAAGAACCGGTAATGGACCGACGCAAGAAATTACTTACTAATCGATTCCTTTGCATACCTGCAACCAATTCTCTGCGTCGAACGGGCTCTTCTCAATTTTCATAATATCTTCGAATCTCGCTTGTAATCTTTCGATATTTTCATTATGCCTTTTACGAAAAGCGTTCAAGCTACTGTCATATTTTTTCTTTAGTAATGTCAATTTGTTCTGATATTCCTCCATTTGACACTATTGGATAGAAAAAAATATAATTTTAATATTATCTGATGCGTTATAAAAGAGAAAAAAAATTGGTGTGTATATGTATTTTATATATACGAGGACTGTTTGAAAATCAACCTCCGGGGTTGGCTAGTAAAATAAAACAGAAAAGCAGAAAAAATATTTTATTACATACAAAAGTTATATACACATATATATGTATATATATATATATATATCACTTTTCAATATAACTATAACTACCGGAGGTTGATTTCCAAACAGCTCTCATACATATATAAACTTTTGTACTTTAACTTTAGTTTGCAGATCGTTTTTTTCCTGCAACAAATAGGTAATGCATTTTTGAAGACTCTTTATTTCGTTATCTCTTAGTTTTACGTCATCCATCAGATTCTTAATTTCTTGCAGTTTTTCTTCGTATTGGCTTTCAAGGAATCTAAACTTGTGTGCAGCGTTTTCAGAATTATAATCTATTTCTTGAGCGACAGGATTTAATATATCCTCATCTTGTTGACAAGACTAAGAGAAATTGCAAGCATTAATGCAGTTATATTAAATACCGAGATAAGATAGAGTTACTAACCATTTTAACAAAACGTTTTAAATAAACAAATTTAAATAAGCCCTATAATTTAATGAGCAATGAAATTTAATAAGTTCATTCACATGTACCTTATTAGCATACACTTTTTTCTGTTGTTTTTCTCTTTCAGTTTCGATTTCAGGAGTTTCTTTAATTGGACAATGTTGTTCAAATGTGTTTCTTGTCTCTTTATTATATTCCGTAATTTCAGTTCGAAGACGCAGAATTGTCTCGTAAATCTTTTTTGGAAGTGTGTACAGTGCTTCCGTCAGAGATGATTTTATCGTATCGGTAGGATATAACAATTGATCGTTAGTATTTCTTACGATCTCTATATCTGTCATCAGTGTCTCATTTCCGTGCGATAACGCTTGTAATCTGCTTTCGACGCTCGCAGTGGAACTCCGATAACTCGCTATTTCGCTCTTTAGATAGTCCACTTTCGCCAACAGCCTCTCCTTATCCACGTCTAAGTCCGACAGGCTTGCCTGCAAGACATTTATCGTGGCCACGTTGTCACTTTCTCTCCTCAAAGATAATATTGTGTCGTTACTCCGAGCGAGTTTAACTTCAGCTTCCCTTAACTGATTGTGCAGCGATTGATTTTCCTCTCGCAGTTTCACGATATCGCTGTGCTTCTGCGTTATCATTGCATCGTATTTAATGCTTCCGTGAGTCAGAGCTATCCTGTTCTTCTCGTCCTTACATTCCAGCTCTGCTATGATCCCGGCGTTCTTGGAGATAGTCTCGTTTGCTTGTATAAGCTCATTCGTAAGATCGTTATTCTTCATCTGCAGGTCAATCAATCTGTTGGATCAACAGGTTGACTTAAGAATGATGGATGAAGTATGAATAGAGATCAAAATAATAACAAAATTACTAACTTCTTTTTCATGTTCTCGGCATTATTCGTTTCTTCATTCAAAACATCGACGGTCTGTCTCAATTCGTCTATCTGCTGAGTTAACTTACGCAACTGGTCCCTCTGTGCTCTCAGTTCTTCATTTTGCGCTTCGTTCTCCTTCGAAAGTAAGCCTTTCACATTGATGAGATCAGCGTTCTTGATTTTTAACGTGTCGCACTCCGCACGGTAAGAAAAATTGTCACTTTCCAATGCAGTCAGATGCTCGTGCAATCTCTCGATTTTCGAATCCCTTTTACTTATTATACCTTCCAATACTTTTTCTTTCTCCAACATCTTTTTCCTCAACTGTTCTTGAATCACGCAGTCGCCCTCACCCCTTCGTAATATATGCTCTGCGACTTTTTGCTTTAATTCCGTAATCTCGAGGTCCTTCTTTTGCAGTTCCTGCTGCTGCCTCGTAAACTCTTTGATAATCTGCACGTGATGATCTCCGGCACCTTAATAAATTTTCAATTAATGTAATAATTGTGTCGTTTTAAAGAAGGCATTCTAGCGTGATACCTTGAAGACCTGCGGATATTTCATGTATTTTGTCAATGGAACGTTTGATATGAGTTGCAAGGGCACGATCGATATCTTTGTACGAGATTAGTTCATTCAACTCTACTTTCTCCGATTCTTCAGAACATGTTGTAATGGTGTCAACATCATCTGATTGAATCTGAACGCTAACTAATTCTTTAGATGAATGACAGTCGCCATTACTCGATGTATGTGTGGAAACATCTTCTGTAATATTATTAAATTTGACACAAATCAGATTATTTATTGATATCAATTATTTTCCACATGCACTGTAACATCATTATTATATATCACTTATTTGCTTATTTAACGTGAAGTACAAAATTTGTTATAAAATTATTAATGGAAGAAATCTACATAAACAAATAACAAAATAAGATATATAAAATTTAAAAAATTTTTCCAAAAATCATATATAAATAAGACAAGATTTAAACGGGCATTGAAAAAAAAATCGATAATATCTGAAATTTAATAAAACTTTAATAAAACTTTTAATAGAAGGGATTGAAGCGCTAATCTTTAGGTAGTTCGTGTTATCTCAAAAATTCAGGACGTGTATTGTTGTATTGCAACGGAGCAACTTATACAAAGAAAAATAGCAAATAAAACGTAATTCTCTCTTTCTTGAGAATCACTGATCCGAACTGTAATAACGCGGATTGTGATTTGACGTGAATACAATGTCGGATTATTGGAACAACAATTGAAGCAAGATGAAAAGATCCACGTCTCGGAATATACCTGCAGCGGGCTGAATCGATCCGTGTCCAGTATCAAAATCTGTGTTTGTAATTTCGCTGGCGGTCTCTTGGCTGTAACATGCCACATAAGCCTTTAAGTTATCTATCTCCCGCAGACGATTACGTCGTTCTAGTTTACACTCCTCCAACTCGGCTATGAACGCTTTTAAAGCGGACAACGCGCTCTGCACGTCTAAGCAAGTGTCGTGCTCGCATTTGGTGTAATCGCAAACGCCCTCGTACGCTATCTTAGTCTCGTCGAAATTATTCAGACTACTTTTCAACATGTCAGTCAGATTACCGACTTCCCGCTCCATGCAAACTAACTGCATTTCGCACTGCGAGATCTTGTCGTTTTTTGCCTGTATCTCATTTCTCAAGTTGGCCACTACACCATTCATCTCTACCTGATCGTGAAAATTATTAGTGGGGAGAAATCTACATAAATAAATAACAGAAAGAAATATAAAATTTAAACGAAAAGAATTTTCCGAGAAAAAAAAAACATTACTCATAAATGAGAAAAGATTTTCAAACGCGCTTACTATTGTTATGTGTCTACTTATGCATTTTTCTGTAAGGACGATTTAAGATTTAGGATTATATAGGCAGACGATAAACAAGTTCATTAACGTTAATCGTTTTTACAACGATCTGATTTTGTTGTCTATTACTTTATAATCACTTGTTTTGCGCTATACATCTATGAAGTGAAGGAAGTATTTTATTAAAAAGTTATCTCTATGTTCCTAAAATTTTCTTTTTTATTATTCAAAGATTTAATTCTTTGCGATGACATATCTTCGCAATAATCGATAAATCTGCAATTCGGTAAAGCCCCTTCAATTATATTTACGCCGCTCTACTCTAATTATAAATTAGGACAATGTAACGTCGCACCGGGATTCTCGAATAATTTATTTCCTATTATTAATTTAATCGACGTTAAAATTAATGGATTGCGATGTGACGCATGTAGCCAAATGACGCACCTCACGAGTGTCAGCCGTAACAGACATTTGCTTTATCAACGTCAATAGTCGTTTTATTTCGTCTTCTCTGTCAGCCAACGTGCAACTTTGCTCGCGATATTGCTTTTGAAGCATATCACGTTCTCGCCAGACATTTTTCATCTGCTCTAAAGCGATACCGCAGCTCTCCGCCTCTCTCGATAAATGCTCCATTTCCTTCACCTTCCGCTAATTTATCACACATGTTTATACATGTCAATTCATTAAACCGAATTCGGCTCTCTCTATATATACTGTGCGGCATTTAATACAAACCGTGAGCGACTTGTTTTCCGTGGAAAGTAATTCTGCCTCCTTAACTTCCATCCTAAGTTTCTGGACTTCCTGCGATTGGAAATAACAAACTTCACATTTTCTAGCTAACTCCGCCTTCAACTGAGCCACTAGACACTCGAGAGAAGAAAGCTACACGGACAATAAAGATAGATAAATATCCGGTTGAAAAATAAATATATAATTCGTACAAAATCTTTCGATGCTATTACTTTTGCACTTAGATCTTCCATCTCGTCGTCGCGTCTGTCGCTCACTATTTGCAACTTTTCTTGCAAGGTCTAGAAACGATTCAAATAATTAGATAAATTTTTAATTAAAAATGGAAGTATATAAGTACCGATTTACATTAACGTTACGCCTTAGGATGTTTGAGTCCTCGTCCTTCTCTTTCAGCAACGTTTGCAAATGCCTATTCATTTCCCGCAGCTCCTCCAGCTCGTCTTCCTTCATCTGAAAAGCGAACGCGGACTAAAATTCACTGGACGTGTACCCATTGTACGCGGACTTTAATCGAGTCGACGGGTTCCGTACGCCAAGCTCGTTTTTCAGGACGATAATTTCCGAATCCTTTTGGATAATCACTCCCTTATGACTTCTCTCGCAGACCTCGGGATCCGAGTTCATTCCTAACTCGCTTTCAGACGTAGACACGCTTTCGCTAGTCCCGTAATACTGACTGGAGGGCGAGTCGACGTTGGACTGCTTGTCGTAATCATTATCCTTACATTCTTCCGTTTGCATACCCATCTCACGAAGGTCTTGCGCCGCTTGGGAAGACGCATCAACGTACTCTATGACGCTCGTTTGCTCGTTACGCTCTGCAAAATTTATCGCGGATCCTTTCAGTATGCTTTTAAGCTCGGCCGAAGAGAATTCTCTTGATAAACAAAACTGATCTCGCGCCCTTTAATTTCCGATAAATATTTAAAATAAACGGATACGCTTTTATAAGGATAATTTTGTATTTTGCAGCTTGAACCTTTTACCTCGTGTAACTTTCACCTCGGTTAGTATATCGCAGGATGTTACGCGCGATACCAGATAAGTATTATTTTCCGATAATGAATTCGCGTTCAGATTATCTCTCAGAACGCGAGCATTAGTTAGCAGCGGATAGCCGCCTCTATCGTATCGAAATCTACCAGGACGAAAGTATATCGACATATAAGCGTCTAAATGTTGCAAGGACGCGATCCTGCTTGCGTTGAATAATCTATGCTCCTCCTGAGAGAGCGGTCTTATTATAGATCCAACTCTCATTTCTTCCGCCTTATCGGTCCCAACAGCAGCTCTGTCCTGCAAAACGGAGGACTATTACCATTCAACTGAAGGGAGGAGTTTTAATGCGCTCAGGCAGCTCACAAAATTCTCCAAGTGATCCCGTTGCTCCGGGGTGAGATTCAAGGATCTGTATCTCTGCAGTTCTCGCCGTGCAACGCGAAGCTCACGCTGAGCTTGAGCCGTAAGTGCTATCATGTTTTCCATTACCACGCTGAATGGTATCAGTTTCCCTGGCTGCACACAAAGAGAATCGAGATAACCGAGATTTTCCCACCGCCAATAACGGTCCAGATTTCAAAATCATTCGGCGAAAAATTTCTGAATCGTTTACACAGCTATGCACAAAGTACAGTAAATCTTTTTTCGAAGCAAGCAGTGGCACTCGGATCCTAAGGCATATATTCCTTAAAAAAAGAAGAAAAAAAAGAATATTCGCGTGGGAAACGAACCGTAGGTTTGTCATACTCGTTGAGCTCGCGGAAGTAGCGCGTGCTCTCCAAGACATTCGGGCTCCAAGCTCGAATATCCGTACACGAATTGTATTGCTTCAGGCGACCCTCCGACCTTCTCTTTGGCAGGATGTAATCCCCGTAAGTCAAAGGTACACCACTGTTTGGTCTATCCGTCAAAAAAATGCGGGGCCCGTGCTCGGCGTAAGACATTTTCCGGTGGCACTCTCTCGCGATTCAATATTTACAAATTTTCCGTCGTTCCCTTCAATAAACGACTGTAAAGCGTCCAATTTTTGCGAACATCATGCCCCGTGCAAAGTTATAGATTTTGGTTTGCGCTCTACCATATTTTATTTACATACCATAGTAACCGCGATAGAGAAGAAGACGTCGATATTGGGCGCGATTCCGAGGGATGCTTTATGAGGAATTATGCGGGCGAATAATGGGATGGCTTAGAAAGTATACAATAAAATATTTTTATTTCATAAGCTGCCATTAAAAAGAATTACAGCGTTGATAAGTATTTTCATCCTTATAATTTATTAGCTATATCTCTTATCTGTACTAAGAAATACCGCCTTAAAAATATATCTAATTTCATCTCACGAATGCTAATTTAGCACTGATATCTCTCCAAGTATAACAACTACGGCTCGATAAAGCACTTAGTACAGACGAATAAGTACTTCTTGCAACGTGTCTAGTCTGTACTCTATTTGGTTAAGTACAAAAGTGATTCCTCGCTTCGAGCAATAAAATACGTACAGATTGAACTTAAACTGATCATCTTACATATTAATCCTTTAATTCATCCTCTCATTCAAGCACAGACATATACTTACACACATGCACGTATACACAGACTCTCTTTTTCTTTTCGCATATCGTAAATGTCTTTCTCAAAAATGTCTTTTTCAAAAAGACATTTCTTTTTATATATTATACATGATCTATGACGCATGGACATTCGGCCTAAGATGACAGCATCAAAATTAGAAAAAAATATATATATAAAGTACATCTTAGCGATTGCGGAATTGATAATGCGATTAATGCGATTAATGCGATTAATGCGAT
This sequence comes from Tetramorium parvispinum, assembly GCA_011638315.1. Taxonomy (NCBI): domain Eukaryota; kingdom Metazoa; phylum Arthropoda; class Insecta; order Hymenoptera; family Formicidae; genus Tetramorium; species Tetramorium parvispinum. Next base: position 16,956 of record VBVR01002154.1, read on the forward strand.
TAATAATTTGGCAATGGAACGATATGGCTCGTTAAAAATAGCGCTTATTGCGGAAGTCCAAGTGATAGATTTGCGATTACGAAAAAAATACACTCAATAGAAAAATATCTAGAATATTATAAATATATATATCTTTGTATATATTTATATATGTACATATCCTCTCGAATTAAGTAGAAAAAGTGGGCTTGAGCGTATATAAAAATGGACTCGTGTAACTACGAAGGCAGTATAGATATCTTAGAAACGATATTTCGCTCCCTCTTCTTCCTTCTCTTCAATGGTGTAAGTAAAATCGGAATGTAATATTGTCTAACATTATTAATTCCACTTCGACGAAGGCACGCAAAGATCGATATTTTACACACGTGAAAAATACAATCGTACCTGACGTTTCCATCGATACTTACCGTCCTAAAAAGCATTACCCTTCAATTCTTAGTCCGCAATTGGATAACAGATAACATAGATAAAAATGAAATTAAAATTCGAAAACTTCAACAGTCTAAACATGCGGTGGAGTGGACGAAGTAGATACACGAATAGGCGTGTGGCTGCTTATAAGGGAATACTTCTTTTTTTTTCTATCATTCTTTAAAACTAGCTGGAATGATATATCATGTAAGGCCACTTTTGCTTTTGGAACGTTATTTATCAGACAGCAAAATTCGATATATATCGATATTTTTTTTCACGACAGTGTGCCTAATACACGATGTCCTAGAGCAATAGACAACTGGTTACAAAGTATCGAAGTACACGCATTTCTCTTAACCCTAAAATTCGTGAAGCATCATCTCAAGGAGTATCAGTCACATGAAATTCATAATACTGTGTAGAAATTATATTTCTTTCATGATTATTTTTTTCGTTTTCTTATGCTTGTACTTCGATACTTGGCCAATCCGCTGCTATTCTAAAGTTCGTAAATATGAGACACGTTACCCTACAGATGCAGTACACCCTGATCATAATTTTGGTGATGATGGTGATGGTGGTAGTGATGGTGGTGCTGAGTAGACGACGCCGAGGCATCGTCTTGTATTGTCATGCCTGTAAGATCGACGATCTCGTCCGCTTCTTCATCACTACCGGCGCTCTGCGTGGACTGACGACTTCCTGACGACAATTGGCTGTTACGTGAGAATGAACCACGGCGAGGTGCTGTTAACGCCGCCCTCTGATTCGCCGGCTTAACGGTTATGATGAGATTGGAGGAATTCGCTATCATCATATCCGTCACCTGCTCCGTGCACAAATAAGCATTAAAAAAAAAAGACAGATCAAAGAAAAAGAGTAAGTATTCTGCTAATTTATATATATAGGATAATTTTTCGTTATTGCAAAGAAAATGATTTCAAATGTTATTTTATTAGAAGACTATGATGTGATGCAATTGAATATTATATGCATTTATTGAAAATATATTACTGAAATCAAGAGTCAATAAATATTATTTTATAAGTCTACTTTTACAGCTACGATTATAGTTGTCATATCAACATTTTGTAATTTAGTGTGACTCGATAATTTATTTTTGTAAAACCATCGCTCACCTGATCGAGCGTTTTGCCCGCAACTTCTATCCCGTTCACTTCTAGAACTTCATCATTCACGGCTAGAAGTCCTGTGCTCTCTGCTAAGCCACCTGGTACCAATCTACTGATAAACACACCTGGAACTTTCTCAATTCCCCCACCAGCGGACGGCGGCAATATGCGAAAGCTTTCACCATCTTTGATATAAAATCCTAAGGGTTTATCGGATCCGTGTTTTAATAGGCGCACACGTCGACAGGTCTCTGGCAGTATGTCGACATCAATAATTGCGGATACCTGACAGAAAGTAAATAAATGACAGATTGTCCGATAAAATCGCGCGTCAAATAATGAGCAACGAAGCGCACACTTACCTGCCTAAAATCATGTGGATTTGAAATAACTATAGATTTGGGCTTTCCTGGAGTGCCACCTAAGATACTGGATATCAAATTTTTAGGCTTCATCGTACCATATCCATTATCCCATGCTCCGTCGCCTGCCGTAACAACAGGTAGTTAAATTGAATGTACAAAATATACAAATATACTATACCGAAATACAAGACAATGTAATAATTATACAATAGGTCCCTCACCTTGAAATTCGATTAAATTAGGCTCTTTTGACGCGTTTTTGCACAAAACAAAAGAACCTGGCAGAAATAAGTATCTCTCTGCCTCACGAAACATTATTAATTGTTAAAGTTGACGACTATTCAAATTAGGAAACCTGTCATACCGATGAAACATAGTCACATGAACATGCTCTGTGGCCACATGCGAAAAATACGCAAATTTGAAACATGTGTGTACTTATAATGAATCACTTAGGTCTCAATATACATATGTATTAAATCTTGAAATGAATATATATATATATTAAAGTTAATTACTTAATATAGGGAAATAATGTATATCAAGGGATCAAAATTGTCCCTGGTGATTCCCCTATTCTAAATAATTGCCCAAAATTTAATAGATATATTGAAATCTCTAATGTCCATTTTTATCAACACAGATTAACTCTAATCTCAGTTTAACTTACTTTTTATCCTTTTCCAACTCTTGGAACTAGAAAGAGACAAAAAGTAAGGTAAACCGAGATTACAGTTAATCTAAATTAGTAGAAAAGGATATAAGTGATTCATTATAAGTATACACAGAAACATACACATATTTCAAATTCGTGCACGTTTGTATATGCATATGACTACGGAGCATGCGCACGTGACCACGGAGCATGTCATGTCGCTACGTTTCGTCGGTATGACAGGATTCCTAACCTGAATAGTCGTCGTCACATTGAACAGATATCTCGCTTCGCGTCACTTATTTCTGCCAGATTCTTTAGTTTCGTGTAAAAACGCGTCGAAAGAACGTCGAAGTTGATCGATTTTCGAAGCCAAGGAGCTAAAGCTGTACCATTATCGAAAACGTAAGGAATCTTACCTTTCCTATGTATAAAAATTCTGAGCAGACACTTGGCATTCGCTAGAGCCCTAGCCAGATTGTTATCGTTATTGATGGGAAGTAGATCACCATCTGTATCCGTGTACCAGATTGAAAAATTGAAATCTGCCCCCAAGTCGTGCCGTTCCGCCAATAACTTGCCGAAGTCTTCGTAGCTCATAGGCTCGTTACGATTCATAGAGAATCTGATGATGTCGGCGTCAAACTGCAAAACAATTTCAAATAATGCGCAATCCTGCGAACATCACCTCCCCGTTATATCCACAACTGACGGCGCAATGTGTACACATACTTTGCTCTTCACGGCGACGATGCCGTTGTCCACCTTATCCTGCTTCTTAGACATCCTCGGAGCTGCTTTCACCCAACGACGTTATCACCACTTCGACTGACTCAACTAGCCTACGAGGAGGGTACGAAGACGTGCATAGTGCATACCGAACAGTGACGGCGTGCACAGTGTATTTCGGCTACGATCACGGTGAATTCCCAAACCCCCGTGTCACCCTATATATTGTGGATGCGGATCGGAATTGAGCCAATCGAATCTGAGGCTATTTAGAATCCTAAAAAAATTTAATTTATAAAATAAAAAATTAAATTTATCCGATTAATCACGGAATTTTAATCGTAAAGTTGATAGAGATTTTTGATGATAACTAGGGATTTTTAATAACCTTATGAACAGTCGGTATCCGTAGTCATCTGATGGCATAAATGACGTGATTGCTGATTGGTTGCAAATCCATTGCTATTTCCTGAACCTAACTGGATTGCTTGTTTCGTTTCTTTTTATTGATGATCATATGTCAGTATTTGCGCTGCCCGGCATTGTATCCAAAGTTGTGCTTCGTTTAAGAATTTCCTGTAAGAATTATAATGGAAAAGGACAAGATAAATGTAAGGAAAGCCGAAGAAATCAGTGAATAATAATTATAAGCTGTATATTGCATTTAATATATTACGATTATCAAATTTATAATGTACATAAACAAATCAATGTAAATCTGTGCAGATGGGGGATCAGGATCCAACGAGTATTATTAATATGATAAAAGATTTACGTTCTGGAGCTGAGTCTTACCGTAAAAGTGTCGGAGTACCGGTACGCTTCTCGGGAACTGGCTACATATCTTCAAAGTTCAATGAAAGTTCAGACGACAGCATTGCTTCACCCAAGCGGCCAAGAATAGATGAATCCGACACATCTATAAACAGTAAGACTCAATCTGACTCTGTCCCAGGTAGTCCTTGGGAATGGCGACGTATGAAAGGAGAGGTAAGAATATAATATCATACGAACATGAGAAAGAATAAGATCCAAATAAATCTAGAAAACAAATTTTGAAAGATACATTTCTGTACAGGTTATATCGTTAAAGACCAGACTAATACATCAAGAGACAACTATGCAACAGCTACACAATGTACGTAGACAGATGGAGGAAGTCTTCGAAAAAGAGAAAGGTCTCTTGCAAGTTCAGGTGGAGCAGAATAAACAAACTATTCAACAACTAGAAGTCCGACTTGACGTTGCACGCCGAACGATCCAGGATGCGAGAGAGATACATGATACTGCAGAGGAAAAATGGATTCAAGTAATTATTTTTTTTTATATTGATTAATTATATTTCCATTGAATCAATCATGACACTCTATTTTTAATTAGGAAAGAAACAATTTAGAAAGGAAAGTAACATCTTTGTTAAACGAAAATGCAAAATTATCCGAGAGTTTAAGAAATGCTTCCGCGATTGAAAAATCTCCTCCTCCTCCTAAGGATATCATTGAGTCGAGTGAATTGCAAATGAAACTGGAAACTGCAGAGGCTAGAGCAGCAATGCTGGAGGAGAGAATAAAGGAATATCTTAAGATGCAACAGGATTATGAATTGCAGAATGTGGAATTACAGAATATGACAATGAAATTGGAAAAACTCGAATCGGAAAGAGCACTGTGGGAAGAGGGCAAGCTATTAGTAGGAAGAGCCGCGAGAGCAAACGACCTCGAGAAAGAATTGAATACGGCAAAAAAGACAATTGCAGTGCTAAAAGAGTCAGTCAGGGAAAAATTACTTTTAGAAGAACAAATGGCCAACATGACAAAAAGGTACGTTTGACGCGTTTGAGATAAAATGTTCTTAAATAATGATGCGCAATGTGTTACAGACTAGAGCATACTGAAAAAGTAGAGCAACAAGTGGCAGTGTTAGAGGCGAAGCGATCCGAGCTTGCACTTCGCTTACAGGAATATGAAACGATTGGCATTGCTGGCGGACCAGCGGCAATGAAGCGAGAGTTGAATAGACTTCAACAAGCTGAAGTGGATCTAAGAGCGGAGGAGGGCCAGCTCAGATCGAAATTGGACGCTGTTCTGCGAGAATCACAGAATTTATCAAAGAACTACGAGGATACGAAGAAGCTGGCTACTGATACGACGTTGTCGAAAGAGAAACTAAGCAAGCTCGTGAATAGATTGCAGAAGAAGATGATCCTCGTCACGAGAGAGAGGGATAGTTACAGACAGCAATTAGATTTATACGAGAAGGAAATAACGGTGGATGGCAACAATGCGATGACTGAAAGAATACCGGCTTTGGAACGCGTTATAGATGGATATAGGTATATCTTTATATACTAACATGTATATATGTATATATGTACACTATATATATATATATATAAACTATATATATACTAACATATATATATATATTGCAAATTTTCAGTTAAATTATTTCATGAAAAAGAAAATATTCACAATTTTCTTAGGGACTTGGTCTCCAAATTGGAAGCGGATCTTCAAGCGACCGAGACTAACTCCGAGAAGAACGAATGCAATAAACTGAGAGCAGAGATCGAGCAGTTGAGAGGCGAGCTTGAACATCGTGCGTTAAAGGGGGACTTCAATTGCCACGCTCGAATTCTGCACTTCACGATGAATCCTGCAGCGATAGCGGAGAAGCAAGCCGAGGAAAAACAAGCAGCTCTGTTACGAGAAGTAGAGGAACTTCGTGCCAAAGTGGCATCGGGAAATTATGGAGCGACAGTTTCGTCGTTGCAAATGCAAGGTGGATAGATATATTGAAGCATAATCTTATTTTCTATACTCTTCTATGCAGAACAATATATCTTTGTTTTCATTTAATGTAGAAATCGCGGAGTTGAAGCAAACACATGAAATAAAGATAACACGTTTGAAAGAGGCTTTCAAGGCATCTTCGCAAGAATATCGCCAAGCGTGCTACCAGCTGTTCGGTTGGAGAGTGGATCGAACAAAAGAGGGCTGTTACAAGTTATCGAGTCAATATGCAGAGTCACCAGACGATTTCTTGTTTTTCCGCGTAGGTGAAGAGGGTGTAGATATGTTGGAGACTTCCTTTTCTGCGAATCTAGGCAACTTGATCGACCAATACTTGCAGGGACAGCATAGTGTTCCTATGTTTCTCAATGCTATACAATCCGAGCTATTCAGTCAGCAAACAGTAACAAATGTTATAACATAATGTTGTTTCATGTTATATGAATAAAACTGACATTCTTAATTATTAAGTATCTCTAGGTTTCAAAAAACAATGGATAATAAATATATAATAGATAATAAATTTCTATAATTCTATAATTCTAATTATACAAAAAGTGCTTTATTTCCACATTTTTTAGTAACCACTTAAGGGGATCCTAAAGTGACAAAGTTACTGATCGAGCATTTTTTATTTTATATTTATTAATCTTTTAATTGCCTTTATAAATTTAAAAATCCTTTTGCAGAATCAATAATGCAATGTGTACGTGAACTAATTTACTGCTAAGTTCTATCTTTCCACCGATTTTGCAAACAGACAAAATTCTCACGTACGAAATTTTCAGGCCAAATATACGTTTTTATTAAAGCATCTAGGCTCATTCTAAAAACACAGTATTATTCTGTAATGTTCACTCGAGTGCGGACGTGCGAGAGGGACGAGTCCAAAAAAATGTCCGCGGACATTTCAGAAGTGTCAATTGGGCTACCGTTTACCCGAATAAGATGTCCGCGGACATTTCAGATGTATCAATTGTGCTAAGGATTTTTTAATCCGTAAAGCCAATTCGAAGAATTATCTTGACAAAATTAATGAACTGTAATGTCGGTATCCTGCATCCCCTTAACTTAATATTAATTGCTTATCTATAAATGATATAATTTTCACGACCACCGATGTATTTATTTCAAATCTATTCTATCTGATGCTGATAAGATATCTTCTTTATCTTCAGTTATTATGAGAAATATCTGCTATATTCAGAATTTCTTGAGATTGTGACAATTTAATTATAATATATACATACGTATATGTATATATTAGTCTCTAGAAAATGTAATAAAATTATATTTTCTATTAATTTATTTTCTCCTCAGTGTATTCTACTTATTATTATTTGCATTATTGTGATAAGCGTGTGCGTGTTCCTCGCGTGATTACTTGTTATTACCGCGCTGGCACCTGCCGATCATGTGCGAAACACGCCGGTCTCCACAATAACTCTCTTGTCTCTCGATGGTTTTTTCTGCCGCGATCGACCGTTCGGGAGCGACTTTGCTGGCTCTCTAGAGC
>VBVR01002155.1:0-24561 GCA_011638315.1 Tetramorium parvispinum
AGTTTTGTTCTCTAAACAGTTCTGTTTTGTGCTCTAAACCAAAACTATTTAACAATATTTGTTTACGATTTAATATATTTGTTTACAGCAACTAAATAATTTTCTTGGGTATATATCAACAAAACTTTTGGTTCATAATGCAAAACATTTTTCTCAGTGTAAATATTCACTTCTATCCGTGTAGATATAACGTTTTAATTGAAAAATTCCCAAATCAAATTCTATGGACTATTATCATTATAAAAAATTAATTAACAAAAAATTAAAGTATTTATCACGGAAGAATCTAAGTATTTTGTGTAATATTTGCATTTCACTCTTTCCCGATTATCGCTTCCACCTTCATCCTCTTCCACCGTCCAATTCATGAATGGGGGTTGGGAGTTGGGACCCCCATTTAACTTAGTTCGAGGGGTTGAAGCTTCCCCTAACAACAGAGAAACAAACACGCATAAACAAGGGCGCAGTCCACAATACGAATTGAATAATTGTCATTTTCAGGTCTCAGATTGACGAGACGTGATGGTGCTGTTCGATGAAGTGAGGATGCTGATGAACGAGATGATGAAGGTGACGATTTTGCAGCCGTCCGAGAAACATCGAATGCTAGAGGACGAAGGAAAGACCTTTCTGGATCCGAATCTGGTTATGGACGCGAGGCACAGAATATTTCACGAAGATCTGGCCAATTCCTCAGCGAAGTCTTCTGTCTTAGAGGCCGGAAGGTATACCCTCGAACTTGAACTTTACATACGACGTATAGATGTTATTTATAATATATACTTCTATCTATATACTTTGCTCTTTACGTACGATTTATAAAGTCTGGATTTCATTTATAATATATGTATAATCTATATACTAAGAGCTTTACATATAATTTATAAAGTCAGATTTTATTTATAACATACGTATTTATATACTTAAATATAGGTACGTATGATCTACATAAGTTATCGCAAATAAGATTTGCGATTTTCGATCGCTTGTCTTATCAACTTTTTTATTGTTATCGCTTGATTTATTTACGTAAATGGATTATAATAATTAGATCATTTGATCATTATAATGCATCTAAATGCATTAATGTATTTACAGATTATTGACGCAAGAAGAAATGAAGGAACTACGGTTGAAAAGAGAACAGTCTTTCATAAAAAGGGAATTACGCAAATTTGAGCAAGACTTGCAAAAGTCCCGTCCTAAATTTTGCGGACTATGCAGCAGGAAGAATATAGCTAGCTCGGATGACGAAAACTTTTGGAGGACATCCAGCAGAATCAAGGTAAAGCTCGGCGACAAAATGAACAATTAATAAAGAATGAATCACTATCCTTGTGCCTGCGAACATACCATAAATTTTTAACTGTTTAAATTAATCATGTTAATAAGTCTGAAAATTTACAGCGAATTCTTATTAATGAAAAAAGGAATAGAAGGATTGAGCAAAACCCGACGGTTGTTCAAAAGAAAACTAAAAAATCGGAAATTTTATCTGCCGAATCGAAAGACAGCAGGCACTGTTCGACAAACGGGATCAAAATCACGTCTTTCGGTAGCATTAAAGTGACCATCAAGGATAAATCAAGCTGCGAATCGGAAGAGGAACGATTACGTGTTTTAAGATCATGTTTTGAAACTCTTCGAGAGAACGCACGGGAGAAACGTCGTTTCTGCGAAATTAAGAGCCGTGTCCAAAACATCTTATGGCGGAGGAAACTGAAATCGTACGTTCATCAGTGGAGGATGCATGTGAAGAAGATGAAAGCTCAGCGAGAACACGCGGTGGAAAATCCCGACGCGCAAAAGATCGAGATACTCATCGACACCATCAGCGAGACGCAGAAAGAATTGAAATCAAGTCAAAGAGCTGAACCAAAGGGTTTTCCTTCAAACTCGAAGAACACCGAGACGAAAAAAAAGACTCCTTGCAGGCCGTTTGTCATCGAGTCGCCGGCCCAATGTCGACTGAACGCCCAAAAAGAGATCATTCATAAGCAGAGGATGAAATTAGCCGAGCAGAACAAGATCATTGAGGAACTGAAGCTGAAGCAGGTACAGGAAGAGATAATGAGATCCGGCGAGGAAACGGTGAACGCGGCCAAGGAAACTCTGACCCATTGCGGTCAGCAGACCAGAAGGACTTTGATCCAATTAATGAGACAAGCAGGATACAGGTAGTCCTGTAATTATAAACGTTTTTATTTCAAGATGCAACTCGATGAATTCTTTATTTAAAAAAAATAACTCCAAACTAATCAATTTCTAATATTCGAATATGAATATGATTATCAATCGATTTCTGAAATAATCTTAAGATTTGAATAATAGTCAAAATCGCGTTTTCTCGAATCAACTTTATATATATTCTACATAAAATATACAAATATCTCCTTACATATGACGTAGTTTGCATCGAACATGTTTATTCGCATGGTATGCGAGTGTATTCTGAGCAGCTTAGCTCTTTTATAACGAACGACGTTGACGTAAAGCAAAGACGCTGGAAGCTGGTCTTGCGAACTAAATTAAAGTGGACCGTTGATTATACTGCTTGCTTTACGTGCTGGTCTTTCTCAGCTTGTGAGGTAGAAAGTATCTTAAAGAGGAGAGTCTATTCAGAGTAGCTTTTTGTATTATAGTAAATTAAATCGACGCGGATTTAACGCAAATGTAATTTGACTTGGCAGGTCCTTAATTATACGTCTTTTTTTTTTAATTAACAGGGACAAATCCTTGTTGGCGCCAGTACGGATACCGAGTCCTCCTAAATTTCTGGCGAGGATGGAAGCGCGGGCGGAAGTAAGGAGGAACAAAATAAAGCTACGCGAAGAAGCGCGTCAGAAGAAACTGGAAGATGAGAGGAGGAAAGAAGAGGCTGCCAGAAGGGCGGAGGAGCAAGAGAGGAAAAGATTGCAACAAGAGGTCAGATAATATGAGAGGTCAAAGTATATTAATATCGTATTGGGTGTGTATAGTACACTTAGCTCTCACAGCTTTCACCTTGCTAACAAAATTATCTCTTGCGAGGGATGTTTCCAGTAAATGTTACACTGTAATACTCTAGTTCACATTACTGATATAATACTCGCTTATTTTGTACTTTACTCTATAACATAATATAGTATTTCATCCCCTCTAATGCCGCTTATATACACTACATTTAGAAATATACCCACGTTTAATCTAAGATTTTTTTCAGGCCTTGCGCGAGGCAAAAAGAGTGCGCGAGGAACGGGAGCAACAACGAGCGCGCGAAGTAGAAAGATGTAAGAAACTAAATGCCATAGCGGAAGCATTTCGTCGCAAATACTTGTTACGACGTTGTATAATCGCGCTCGTTGAAAAGAAGAATAATGATATAAAGAAGGCCAAGGACTACTATAAGCGGTGCTTGCTTCAAAAAGTGTTCGTGATGTGGAAAATGGAAACGGACCGTCAGAATAAAATTAAATCCGAATTAGCTATATCGTTGTACAACAGAAATCTATCGCAGTACGCGTTGCAGAAGTGGAAGGAACTAGTGAAGGACCAGAGAAGAAAGGACCAAGTGGCTAGAGACTTCTGCGACTTGAGATTACAGAACAAATATTTAAAAATATGGAGGATTAAAGCTGTGGAACATAAAGTGGAACAACTGAAGAGTGAACGTTTAGCTTTACAACATTATGAAGAAAAGCTGAAAATTAAGTATTTCAATATGTGGAAAAGATATCCAGAAATAGTGCCGGTTCTTATGGAGAGGAAGCGAATGAGAAACATGTGGCGGGAAATTGTGCAAGAAGTAATCCCAGACTTTGACCCCAGGCAAAGAGGTGTAATATTAGAAGACTAGTTTAACGAATTTAGAAATAACTTAGATTTAATACTGTACGACAATCGTTGGCCTCGTATTTGATAGAAGTAAAGTCTTATTCCTAAATACACGCAAGATAGAGCAACACTCTTTTCCGCAGAATAAAATGCAAGTCATTACTCTGTACATACTTATTTAAATTTGTTTTTACTTAAACTTACTTTGAAGTGTGTATGTGTTTATGTACTCAATATACGTAATTCACTATATTACTCGTACAATGGCCATTTTATCACAGTTACAATAAATATACAAATGGTATGCGCAATGATACATTAAGAATGATGAATGTAACAGATCTTGGTGTCTCCTGATATGTTGAATATGATTTCATAAGTATAATATTATGGAAGTAACATATTATACTTTTCATGAATTATGAATCGTAGATATCAGATCAGAATAATAAATAAATGAGGACAGAATGAAAACGACCCAATATTAACGATTGCATTCTGATCCATCATTTCAAACTTATTATTACGCACGGTTTAGCGTTGTAACAAATATTTAGGCCTTACCGTTCTCTAGTTTGTCGAGTTTGATTTCATTACATCTTTTGTACAGAGTGTAATACATACACCATGTGAAGTAAATTTTGTGACCTAGCTTACAAATGACATCCCTAAGTTTTGCAGCAGAACAACCGAGATACATTCTTCAACATTCCATGGTCGTACGGATTTTTGATGTCCAGTCGTCGCTCGTTCGATGTCGTGCCATTATAGAGCAGCCATAGGTGGTATATAAGATAACAAACGAGTACTAGGCCCACGAGAAGACTATACAGAGCAGAGACGAAACAAAGTGCGATGCTGAAACAATATGCACATTATTACATATCGATTAGCGTTCGGTAACAACAGTTGCGCGACACATTATCTGTCAAATTTTTATATATCAGAAAGCAAATAAGAGATATTGCAATATTTATGACGCTACGTCTTGCGGGCCTGACAATTATCATTATCTCGCGATTATTAAACTTAATAGATCTCCTGTATCTTTCCAGTTTACTTCATCGAGTCTTGGTATCAGTGACACCCTTCACACTTCCCGCTTGTGCTCGTGATATACTTGATTTCTCGTCTTATTGTGGAATAATTTTGAGAGCTATATACGGCGCGTTTGATATTCTCAGGATGTATCAAGCGCAATAGAAAATGTAAATACATACTCCAATTGATGATACACGTCACTGCAGTCATCTGGTAGGAGCATAGTTCCGATGAGTATAAATGGATGGCAGACGCTAGTCATAGTTAAATTAGAACCATATATAAAAGCGATTGCAGAAAAGAATAAACAGCTTAAGTACGACTTTAAGTTGCTGGAACCTATGCAGCAATCCAGCCTGAAAGGGAAAGCCAAAGTATAATTAATACGAGAAACTGATGATAGAAGTTGGATAATAGATAAATTATGCAATCCTGTGTAAAGAACAGGGCAGCCGAGCGTACCATTTGCAATGGTATTCCCTGTTGAGAATACAGGTCTGGCACAGGCGGCAGTGGTGGGCCTTGGGCGGCGCTCTTCTCCTGCACGTGGCGCAGAGCTCGCCGCTGCCCTCGCCGAGCTCCAGGCTCTGCGTGCCGACGACGCCGGCCTCCTGCGCCGTCGCGTCCGCGTTGAGCTTGGTCCTGTAGCCGCACCACATGCCGCCGATCACGCACAGCATGAACACGAGGTTCTCCTCGGGCAGGATCTCCAGCAGTGGCACGACGCTCATCTCGAACACGAGCATCATCATCAGCACGCTCGTGATTGTCCACATGAGGAAGAACTTGGTGCGCAGGAGGAACCTGAGGAAGTTGTGGTGCAGGTAATAAACGAGGACCGGCGTGACGAGGAACACGACGACCGTGCAGAGGAAGGCCTGGGCGGCGATGACCGCCAGGACCGGCACCACCAGCAACGGCAGCATCGCGTCCACGGAGATCTGCTTCGCGCCCGCGCGCCAGCCGCACGGATTCCGCAGCCGCTCCCAGACGGTCATGCTTCGTCGTCGTCGGCGGCGGCCCCTGACAGCGGGATCTTCCTCACACTGGCATACGGCGGGAGAGGCGTCGGCGCGACGGCGACGGCGACGGCGCTTTCGAGGTTAGACCGACCCCCGTGCGGCCGCGCCGTTGACGTTTCCCAACCAGCGGCGCGATCGCGACATTCCTCTCTCTCTCTTTCTCTTTCTCTTCTACATTGAATATCTCGCGCGGCGGCGCTGCGCTATCGCAACATTCGCTGACATTCGCCACCACAGCGATGGAGTCGGTGTGTGTTGTTGTTCGGGTGTGCGATTGACAGCTAGCCATCAACAACGTGCCGGGCTCGACGCGGCGCGGCGGCTCGTAACGTCGGCGTGATCGACAGCAAGACGATTCGACGGCACGAAGGCACGAAGGCACGGAGCCTTCTTCACGGTCGACTCCTAGCATCGATCTGACTGTCCAGCAAAGACCTCCCGCACACGTCAAGTCTGCGACTTTGATTTCTCTAGCTGCGCATCGTTGATGGACCAGGAAGGATGCAAGCTCCTCGGGGAAAAGAGGCGACCTGCAAGAAATCACAGTTGAAAAAACGAATTTACTGATCAAATTTTACACGTAGGTTTGCCCTTCCCACGCTTATATTATACATAATTCACCTAGGCCCTTCGGAGCGTGAAACTGAACGGAAATAAAAGATGCACTAGGTGAATTGACAGCTGAAGAGCTAACGTATGGAGAATGGCAATCGCTAGATAGAACCGCAGCGTTTTTTTTTTCAGCTTTCTCCTTTCTAATACTATGCTTATTGCTAGAGCAAGAATCTGTTATACTTCCTTAATCTTTAAAGGTTATACATGTGAAATATCAATTCAACTTACATGTATATAGCTAAATCTATTTTAAAAAATGAATGTTGTTAATTGTTACGTTTTTTAATTTTAATAATATTAAAACGAAATGCACCTGGACTGAAATTTCATGACAGTCTTTAAGGGCTAAGGGTGTCTTACATTGAACCTTTAGGACGAAACAGATAGAAGAATGTAAGTATAGGAAATGTAACTAAAAAGTAAACATATGCTCACTCATGTTAGTTCTACATTTTCATACGTTTCGTATTTAAAATGAGACTGATATATGTCTAGATTCTGAAAATTGTTAAAGGAATGAAACAAGAAATAAATGAAGAATACAATTAAAATAAATTGTAAAAGAAGCCTAGAAACAAGGATTCGGTTGACATCGCGCGAATGAAGGTTGAATGTCAGGAACATAATTTAAATTGAAAATTCGGCTGATGGAAACAATGGATAAGAAAGTAAAAAGAAGAAGCTAATAAGAACAGGCATAAATTTATATTCCTATGGTTCATACATTTCCGTAGAATTTCAATAGAATTGATATTTGTTTAGGTTCTAAGAAAAGAGAGGAAAAATAAACTGAGGAATAAAAAAAAAACGAAATACGATTTAAACATGTGAATCTCTAAAAAGAATGTAAAAACTCAGCCGACGCCGCGCAAACGAGGAACGGATGGCGCGAACATGAAAAAGAAAAGAGAATGTGAGATATGGATGCTCTTAATTGTCAATTTTACGAGACGAGAGTAGCGAAGGTCAGCTGTTATCGTTATCGTCGTCGGCGATGCGTTGTTTATCGACGTCGCCTGCTGATCACGAAAAGTCCGCGAAGCGATAAAGTAATTATAGAACATGAAAAAAATAAGGCTACCGTTTATTTGCAAAATTATCCTCTATGCTAGGATTGGTGCAATCTGAACGAGCCAATATCGATGCTTCTAAATGCGTGAAAATCTTTATTCGCGACAATGAAGAGGCGAGGTTTATTTGACGTAAAATTTATATTTTCAGTTGGGGATGAAATCTACAAAAATTACACAGTTTAACGTAGAATTGTAAGAGCTACATATTAATATATACTTCGCCATTTCTAGATTCTTATAAACGACCGAGAGACGACAATCTTCTTCGAAAGGAACGTCTTATTGCCGATTTGTTGTTTTATTTCATTCAGAGACGGACATTGAAAAATTACTTACATCTTTAACACGCTATTATCGTATTGTCGAGAACGGGGGAACTAATTAAAGCACGATAGAGCGTGGAACTTCATTAAGATAATCAGCTACCATAATAGTTGACTATGCGAATTAAAGATTGATTGACAATCGACATATGCGACTGTTGTCCACTGAACTGTTCTCAACTCTGTTTGCACGTGTTCGCGGTTATCGTATTGCTTGCCGTGTGTTTACTGATTGAATTGTTGGGGATTGTTCAATATCGTGGGTGGGAGCGTCCGATATTTTGCATTGTGCCTGAACGATATTAATATCGTTATCTGTAACTATGGAAAGACGTCGCCTCGATAATATCAGGAGCGTATCCATGAAATTATTATCTTTCGGATGTAACTGAAAGCTCGTTGAATTACTGTTACTTAATTGAAATAATTAATTCTGATTCGGTGATTTGTCCCTTTTTTTCGCTGATGCTGGAAAGCTGGAGAAGAGAATCAGCAAGATGAATGATTGATCGCGCTTGACGAAATAAAATCTTGATAATGGAGAAATTATAATTATCTTTGATATTTATTATTTAATGAACGATTCATGACAAAGAATAATTTTTCTTCCATTTGACATTCCTTTCATTGATTACCGAGATATGATATATGTATATATACTCTATACTCGCGAACGGCCAAGTTTATCGTCATGTCTTTCCGAGATCATTGCATGTTATCGTTTGCATCACATGCGTCGCGTTCACGCGATACATTGTGATATATTGTGATACGTTGATTCTTTTCTTGTTTCTCGATAGACTGGAAAGGGGCCAACACTGCTTGGATCACGATTTTTTGTCGTGGAAGGAAACCGATTGGAGGCGCCGGAGGCTCGACCGTAGATTCCCCCTTCTTCGTTACGAATAGTTAATATCCAACGTTCACCCCGAGCTGAAGACTCGAGACGGAGACACGAACTAACGAACAAGAGGAGTGTACTCTCGTTCGTCGACGTGCGCGGATAGACATCGTGTTCGACTAACGCTCGTGCGAACGTTATTTAACGCTAATTTTGATTAAGTAAGCCTGATTTCTATACTTCTAATATAGCGATATAAATTTAAGTATTCTCGAATAAGCGGTTCAAATTATACAAATTGTTTCTTTCTGACAAATAGTAGTTAGTTGAAATCTCAGAAGATCTTTGACAACTAAATTATTTAGGCTAATAAACAACAAAACTATAAACTGAATCTTTTTTAATATTTTCTCTGGAGGAAAAATATTGATTTTTTTGTCTTTGATTGGTCAAAGGATCATTAACAATGGACTTGTTTATTTTGTTAAGACTTTATGCATACAATGGATAGGACTGTAAGCTGAAAAAGGACTTTAAATCGTTTATTCTGGCTCATTTTACTGGTATCGAAAATATTATAAAACCTTACAATTAGAATTTGATTCTTTAATTGCTTTTGTAATGTAAGATTTTATATACGATAAAAAAGCAGGCAATTTAAATCTTTGTAAATAGTTCTTTCGTTCTCTCTCTCTCTCTTTCTCTACCGTATTTATTTATATATTCTAAAGATATCGTATGATATCTATTTTGAATTATTTGATATGAACTGTTATTGCAAATGACATCAGTATCGTTCTTCGAATCATGATATTAAGTCGCTAAAAAAGGGTGTAAACGTATCATAGTCATATCAAAAATATCAAGATGTATCAAGAATCAATAATTAATACTCTTTAAACATCATGCAGTATTTTAATGAAACATTTAAGATCTGTTTCTCAATTCCTAGACTTGAATGGCGAACGAACAAACAGTGATCAGAGGGAAGCTTATCGTCTTAAAACAGCGCGAAGGCGCTCGGATTTTACTTTTCTAACTTTAACAAGTCGAATCCTGCCTACAGTTGAATAGTAACCTGATCATCGCATTGTGTCTTTCAACGTGAACATAAATAAGAATTGAGAAGAAAAGTTTGCCAAAGAGGAGAACGACTTTGCTTTTTCGGACTCGTCGCGATTTACGAGCGTACACTGTCACATGCTTCGAGAAACGATAACGAGGCACTGTCGTCGTAAGCAACATGAGAGCAAGTTGATAGATAAGAATTGCCAGTGCCGGTGGATCAAATCCTGCCATCACGGTTGTAGTGGCGATTCCTCATGCAGCGCATGTTTCTGTGGAACTAGTAGTGATGATGGTTATACATTGATAGTGCTGGCAGAGGCGACAGCGGCAATAGTGACGGCAGTGATTGTTATCTAGGAGTCAATAAATCCGGGGTTACCGCTCTCCATCGTTTCGTGAAGGTTCCATGAAGCTTCTAAGCTTCCCCGCGGAAGGCTGCAAACTGATGTCAATCGCGAATACGTGGGGATGTTATGTAAGCCATATCCGCGTTCGGTAAACATATTCGACACTCCTACGTTGGGATCGGATTTGCAATGCGTCGCAATGTTGCACAGTCGCAATGGTCTGATTACAAAACACGATTAAATGAAGTCGAGTAATATCAACTGCTTTTTTTGAGAAATAAGTGCTCAAGTCGTTTTCGCAAAGCGTTTAAATTAAAATGTCATTGAAATACTTTTCTTTTTATATATCATGTACATAATATATTCTTTGATTATGTATTATAAAAATGTGAAACAAATTCTAATTGTCAGCATATAGAATTATAGAGTATACCGGGCTCACAGGTTCCGACTTTCAAGTGACGAGACGGGACATATCGATTATGCGTCTCAACACGTGTTGGTTTACTCAGCGCGACGTGAGGAATCCCGGTCTTTCAGGTGATCAAGTTACTTGGTCGAAGGATGCACGTCAGAAGCAGCACGAGGACAATCTGTACGCGTGGTTGAGTTTGGACGAGGTAGCGAGTTACGAGGAAGATGCGCGGTTGAAGACCGAGGAACCAGAGGAGGAGGACGAGAAGGAGCGTGACGAACGGGGTTCAGGGATGTCGACGGTGTCGATCAATAAATTACAAGTTCTATGGGACCACTTTATCCACGCCGAACCCCAAAGTTATGAGGTATTAGCACGATTCCCGGAATCAATGCTTTCTTTCGATTTTTAAAATTTTATTTTATTGATTCTTTTTCTCTTTTTTAAGTTTTTATGAATTCTGTTATTTAATTTTAACAAAATTCGACCATAATACATCTATTATGGTAAAGAATCTTTTTTTCCATACGTTGTATACCAATACAATGTATAGCATGGGAATAAATTATTGTTGAGTTTAATACTAACCATACCAAGTTTAATTATACCGACTCATACCTACGTCGAAGTCTATTGCAGTGTGATTGGATTGTTTCCACGATGCCGCATTGTAATGGCTTGCGAAAGAAACGGAACCCCTACAAGTTATTTGCGCCTAGTTTGTCAATACTTCATGAAGGGGGTTGAAATAATATAGATACTTATCTTTCGGCTACATTCTTTCCAACATCTGATCCTAATATCTGATAACTGATTCATACATGCCTAATAACTCATTCATATAATACCTAATAACTGATTTATACATATCTAATAACTGATTGAAAAAGTACATTATTTAACGTTTCTTTCATATAATAATAGACTAAAAAAACCAGATATAATTAGATATAATTATGTTAAATGTACTAAAAATGTAACATATATTTACTTTTTAAATTAATATGTAGCTATTGTGAGATTTTAATTATGTAATTTTCTCTTAATAACATGTTTTCATTGTGAACGGTTATTTCCATCATGAATCACGCGTGTACGTGCCTGATTGCATGTTTACATGAGAATAAACGGACTATTCGTCATACACATACATTAATGTGACTGCCAGACACAATCCCTATTTCCGTCGACGAAGAATAGTGAAAATTCGGAATGCTCCAGTTTCATATCTAAAGCTTTTTATTAAATATCAGAAGCAGCGTGCGGCAAGTATGTCATTTTGCAATGCTTAATCATTATGTTTTTCATTTTATGTCCGCTAAAATGTTGATTACTATATCGCACAGAGACGCGAGCAAATTATCTTTGTCAACTTTGACAAGTAATGAACGAAATGTCTTATTTGTTCTTATCTCGAGCATGGTTTATCCACTAGTTTTCTTTTTGATACAATATTTTAACGCTTGTTTTTTTTTCTTACGAATCATATCGTATCTCTTGAATTACCAAAGTCGCGTTTACGAATTAAGAATAATTAGTATTAATTATTCTACGAGTTCTACATAACTGTTTCTGCAAATATGTTCTTTTTTTTACGAAAGATATACGTTTGTTTTATACAAATTTTGTTGATAAATACTCTGACAAACATTGATATCATATACATGATTGTTTCAGAAATCGTCCTGGCTTGATATATTTCTGGCGGAATTGCTCGCGCAAATTAAAGAAGGCAAAGACGTAAAAGATGTTTTGTCTTGTTGGTAAGAATCTCACATTATTATATTTTTTTAATCTATTTATTATTATTCTTATGTATGTGTGAATTCTGCGCAATATTTCCCGTAAGTTTTCGCAATACTTTCCGGGAAGCGTATTCGATTACGCATTTATTTTTATGACTCACTATCTTTGCTTCAACCGCAATGTGAAAATTCGATCGCACTTCTGCGGTTGCAGTTGAGAATTTTTACGGTAGCTGACTTTCGATCTGGTAGCTCGTTTTCTTTCCAATCACATTCCTTTTCTTTTCAATTACACTTGATAATTGTATTTATTTATTCAAATGTTTTAAATATTTGATTAAACTTAACAGTGTGTTGATTACAATATTCACACATGTATAATATAAACAGCCATTGACCTGCGTATTTTGTATTCCATTGTGAATCACTTTCTGATAAGCGTTGAGTTTTCCTTTTGTTTGCTCAATGTAAAAAGTGGTATCACATAAGCTACTAGAAATAACAAATATGTACAAACCGTATCTCACTGATAATTCACATCTGATAACGCGATCATTGAATGAGACTGTAAAAAATATATACACATCCATTTGTTTCAGTTCGGTTGGCGTTGGCGGTGTGTCGACTCTCGTGGCCTGCGAATTGCTTTCGGATGTACACGAGTTGTGCGGAAACAGGAACGATGGCGGCGAGCTGATCGGTCTGCGAAAATATCTAGTTCGGGATCGCGGATGGCGTTACCTGGCAGTGCTGCATCTACTAGGTGTACGTGGTCTGTCCTGCGGTCGCGAATTGGTCGCGTTGTTGGTCGCTCTCTATCAAGTCGCGTTCCAAGAAAGGGCCGACTCGGGAGCCGCGTCGCAAAAGTCTAACAGCGAATCCGCTGTCGTCAAGTCATCGATACGCAACCAGTATATGAGATTTCACTGTAACGACGATACCGTCGATACGGTGAATATCGTACTGCATGCAAAACGCAAGAGCACTAAAAGTTCTGGCCGTAGACGTTTCTCCCATGAGGGCGATACGCCTTCGCGCAGGAGATTCATTCGCCGACATGCCGCCGGTGCTGCGAAGATCCAACAGTCCACCAACAGTCACAAACCGAAGAAACCGTCGTCGATTCTGGAAACGCGACGTAATACACCAGAGGATGAGACGAGCAGCGAGTTCGAGCCGTCGACGGACGGCATCGATCCGGCGCGTTCTCTCACGCTGAAGATTCGCCTGAATCCGATGGACTTTGAATATTTCACATCAATCGTTAGGAGCGACGAGGAACAGAAGTGGCAGGCTGAATTGTATGAGCTGCCGCCTCGTCCCGTAAGAAAAACGCCACGCGACTTTATCGACGAAAGGATTCGCGATGTATTGGACGCCGATATCAGTAACTTCGAGATTAGTTTGCTGATCATACAACTGCTGCAAGGTTTGCGCGACTACGACACCCCCGCTGAGCAAACACCAGCCGTGCAGGTTTTAAAATTCGCTCTGGATACGCTATGGTCGCTGCAGTTCGGTATAGACGGCAGCAGTTTGAATGGCACAGAAAGCGCGACTCTGAAGGCAGCGGCTGCCAGGCTGATGTTGACGGCGCTAGAACGTGCTTTGAGGGCCGACGAACCTACCACGGCGGTGATTCACAATGGTCTGCTGCCGATGACTCTGAGATTGCTGGAGAATGCTTGCAGCAAGCCGGTGAACGTGTTGGAGCCGGAGGAAGGTTCGCTACTGCAGGAATTTATCTTCGCTACTATCTACGGGATCGTCACGTTTCTCTATTGTTTGTTGCATCAGCGTAGCGGGAATGTCGACAAACTATCGGATTTCCTCGAATTGTTTCGACTCTTTGTCGAGAGTCAGGACGGCAGGCTCGTCGAGAGAACGATATTCGCGATCGTCGGTCTGCCCAGCATTGATCCGGCGAAGTCGATTGTACGAGCCAAGAAGATAATCGATCTAATAGGCGCATTGACCAGCGGATTGAAGTGCGTTCGTCGTGATCTCTCGCATGCCACGCAGTGCCACAGGACCAAACACAAATCCTGCATCGACCTCGTTCAGAGTCATCACCACTCGGATGTGCTCGGGGCACCGTACTCCCAGCCGATCGTTGGTGTGGCCGATAAACAAATGTGCTGCATTTCCTCGTTGTTCGCGACGCTCATGAGTTTATTGAAAGAATCTCATCTGTTCGCGAGCGAATTACAGGTGAGGCTGATCGGGATAATTACTGCCGCGGGTACATGCTGCTGCTTCCCACCGAAAACTCTCGTCTCGAGCGTTATCGCCTGTCTCAGAAAACGTGATTCTTCAACGTATGCGCCAGCAGTGGCGTTCTTGGAGCGTACTCTCTTCAAAGAACTGGGCGCTTGCTCGATGACGGATACATGCAACACTTGTGATAAACCGACAAATTACTCATGGGACTTTCTGGAGTTGTACGTTGATTTGTTGTGCCCTGACAATCCGAAACTCTGTTACGTCGTCATGGCGCATCTGCTAAAGGTCACGCCTGGTTCTCGGTTTCACGTCAGAGAGCAGCTTCTCTTCAAAGTTTTTTATCCAACTTTTCTGCGTGCCAAAGCGCGTTACATGACCGACAAAGGCAATGCAACGGCAAGGTTCCTTTTGCAGTCCTGTATGTCCGTTATATCATGTTTAATCGTAAACATGAAGATGTGCGAAAAATTCATGGAGATAAACGGACTGCGTGAGATATTGTCTCTAATAGCGGATGCGGCATTCACTAGAAGCATTTACGTCCTTCTGGAAGTCACCGTAACTGTAGAGATCTGGAAAATTTGTAAAGAACGCAATAATACGGAAAGCATTGAGGCGCCAGCGATGAAATTCCTTTTTGAAACACTTGACAGTGAGACGAACGGATTGCTCGTCAGCTTACAGTGTCTTAAGGAACTGAGACTGGAAGAGAAAGCGGATGAACAAGGCGAGAAGGATGTGCCTGACATGCATTCTGACAATCAAAAAGCTGAATCATCTGCTCTCAAAGATTTGAGAACGGAAACCGCTGAAACAGCGATTGAAAGTATCGATGATACAACTCTAGCGCAACTGCCTGAAAGTGATATTTACTGCGAACAATTAGAGAATAAGACTGATACCGCAGCTATTTCAAATTCATTAGAGGAATTTTTTATCGAGGAAGCTACCGAAGTGTGCGACGACGGGAATGTATCGTACAACAAATCTAGTCTGCATCAGGCTAGCGCAGCGTGGAGGGCTGCCGCAGGAGTAGCGCTGTGCAGCCCCAAATTCCGTACCGAACTATCGGCACATTCAGTATCCAGGAAATCGTTACGTTTGTTCAAGTTGTTAACTGTGGGCATCGCCACGGACAGTATTGAAGGTAGTTATGACATGTGGAATGATAATACCTGAAAAATTATTAATGAGTCGTATCTCTTTTTTTTTTCTTCAGATAAATCGGCGCATAAGCTCTTCGAGGCCCTGATTACGTGTTGTCTGATATCCCCGTTGTGTAAGTGTATTCATGTTACGAATGCGATTAATAAAACGCGTAACATACACGTCGATTACGTATGTATATACATATATATCAGTCGCTCGTGCAGCTGCGGCATTATAATCCGAAGATGTTTCGCGCGTTTACGCGTCAGAAAAACAGTTCAAGGAACGTAGGCAAATGGCAAACATCATTCTTGAAATCTCGGTTGGCCGATTATCTAATTTTACGTGGAATTATATTTATCATTTGCTTTATTAAACTTTTATTCCGTTGCTCTTGCCGATATTATAACGACAAATATTTTGCGGTGTAGATGATTGTGACATTGTCATGGAGTTAGGGAAAACACTGATGAATACCGGGATAACGCTTGGTCGTGGAATAGCTGTGATAGTGGACGCGATGTTGAAGGTTTCTATGCTCAAACCAGCACAGGAAAACATCATACAGCAACAACCGCGTCCCAGAGTACGTGTTGATAAATCTTAATATCAGTTATGAAAAATCGAGAATCTTGAAAATTTATTAATGCAACTATTTTATTATAGCTACCAACCATGTCATTGGAAACTCTACCGGATTACGGTGCAGAAGATAGCAGTACCGGTGAATATGTGACTGCTGACGATGGATATGAGGCGGATATTGAAGTACCTGGAAAAGATACGAACAATAGCATATCGAAGAAAAGCAGAAGCCCTCTTGGACCTGTGATAGAGCCGAGAGGTCACGCTAACGCGCATCCTGCTCTATGTTCCTTGGCAATAGATCTTTTAATTCATTTCAGTGAACAGTAAGTCCTGATTATTTTTGCGAATATGCATGTTAACACATTATACTATTTTATCTTATGAAATCTTCTCTTTTACAGAGGTTTAGATTTAGAGAAAGGTTCAATAATAACTGGCGGATTGCGAAGGGTCGCTCTTACTTGTCGAGAAAGTGCCTCAAGTTGTGCTGCCCTCGCGGCCTCAGGAACTATTATGAAGATATTAAATGGTTTTATAAACGTATTTACAAATAACGATCCGCGATATCGAGGTAATTTTACTATATGGAAGAAATGCTCACAGAATATTGGCGTATTATATAGTGAATTTTTACAGAATTGCAGCATGCGGCATTAGAAGTTTTTACATTATTGGCGACGCAATCAATCTCACCGACGGAGCTAGTCGCGTATCTTTCGTTTTTCAAAGTGAAGAAACCGCCGCTATTCCCCTTGCTGGAGCCATTATATCACTTGGTGCTGGCCGCGCGACCTCAGCCAAATTTTATCCTGTCGTTCCCTATACAGCACGACACGAAAGTATCGCTGAAGATCCAGACGGAGGAACACAAGAATCTTGAGAAGGCCGAGAATCTTGTGAACAATTTTAAAAAGAAGCATCTTGCTGCGGGAATTTGCAGTCCATGGTCCGTACATGCAACGTGTCTGCCCGTCGGACCTGAACTTGCTTGGTCAGTGTGGTTGCACGGTTGTTCCGCTTCTATGTGGTTAAGGATAGAAAGGGGATTATTGGTCGGCGGACGTGCGACTGCCCATAACACCTTCCCTTTGCTCGATTCGGACAGCGAGAGTCTATCAGACTGGGGCATTCTTTCTGATGACTGGAGTCGAGATGGTTAGTAGAAAGAGAAACAGTTATTAATCACGTCAACAATATTTATTTATATTTATATTTTATATTTATATTTGTCCCTAATTGTACACTTATGTTATTATGTTATATGAGAAAAATGTTATTTATTGATAACAGTACATTCGTTATTTTTTATTCGAATTTCATGAAATTGTTATAAAAAGAATAAATATCGATGTCTGATACTTTTTCTAGTAGTAGCAGGTTCTGTATCGCCACCCATGCCAACATCAATAATACATTTGATGTCTATCGGGTTTGAGTCGCTGGTTTTGGAAACTTGGCTCGATCTCAGATCAGGTGATACTCATTTTAAAAATTCGCTAATTATCAATAAAATTCGACAGCTTCCGCTGACATTGATTTCATCATTTCTAGATAAATTAATCTTACGACTTACTCGACCGGATGATAAAATAAACCGAACAATTTCCGAAACTTCGATAAATGGCATGCTTCCTTCGGGATGCTGGCACCATTTGTCTTTAAACATTAAAGATACTGTTTTGAATAAGCGCAGTGCTGTGGTTGAAGTTACGCTTTGGGTGGATGGTTGGAAAGAAGTCAATGCTCAATTACCGTTTGACGGTTTGTTAGTGAGAAAGCCTGGTACTACGTGTATTTTATTAGGTCAAATTGGGTCGAGCAGTATAGGCGCATGGTACCTTGGGAATTTAATGATTTTTAGGTATATTATTTTACTTAAATTTTACTTAACATTCAAATAATTCATATATAACAGAATCATTTATATCATCTTATTTGACTGTTATTCATAGATATCCAGTTTTTACGAAACAGCGTGCATTGCATCTGGCAGGTCTGGGACCAAACTACACCAACTTAGCAGATTGTATTTTAAATACGGTGAAACCTGATTTTGCACCTCTTATTGCTTCCGGCGCCTTGAATGGCGTTCGCGAAGTGAAATATGGTTAGTAATGTATTATGTATTAATAGATGTATAACTGTATACTAAACAACCTAATATTGTATCTGTATAAAACTTGAAATTTTAATATATATTGTAGAAGGAGGTAAATTTGATTTAAGCCGGCGAAAATCTTATGGTGGGACTTATTTGAAGCACGCCGTCGAGACGGTGGTATCAGAATCGAAAATTGATTGGGATGCTGTTATGGACGCGACAAACTCGCATCTTAGCGAATTACAAGATAATTTGCTTCTCAGTTATGAGGCTCAAAATCCTAATGTCGTACATTTGTATCCTCAAGCGATCGCTAATCCTGCTGGTAAGTAATGCATACTATTGATATATTACTGACTTTGCATTTTGTAATATCGTATGAATTATTATAATTTGTTTTATTGTGTATTATTATTGTTCATTATCTTTATAGTTGTTGTGAGAAGTATTTTTCCTGGCCAACCAGGTTTTAGAGTCGTTTCACTACCGGAACATAAAGTATCGCAGCAACCGCCTTTATCCATACCTCCGATTGTATCTACTCGTTTAGAAAGCCAGCAATACCGAGGCCTTGTACCTGCGGCGATTTTAGTGGGTGGTGTACCGGTATTTTTATATCTTTTTGCGAGAGTAAGTATTTTTCTGTAGGTACTTTATATATTTACATAAAGAGTAATTAAGAAAGAAATAATAAGAATGTCTGCATATCCTCTTTAAACATTCGTGAATTTTTGTAGGTGGTCGAATTAAATTCCACTGAGGAAGAACAAGCTCTCGCTCTATCTATAGTTCTGCATCTTGTCCGTAATGATTCAGAACTTTTGAATCAATACCGATCAGATGGTGGGACGTCATTGATACTACGTGTTATAGAATCGTCTAGGTGTCACGCAGGTAGACATATTCTGAAGGCGATATTAGATGCGGCATGCGATAGCTCGATCATTATCAAAGATATCGGTAGTGGTAACCATTCCATCTCACAGAATTGTGAAGCCGTTATCACAGATCCGGCGCTGATCAAAGGCGCTCTTACTGCATGGAGAGCGTGGATTAAATACGATACGTTAAATTTACTATTGCAAGCATTACTGATTTTATTGCGAGATCAACATTCACATCGTGAATTCAATGCATCACAGTTAAATAGAGTCGGTATCGTAGATACGATTCTTACCTTGTGTAAGGTAAATAAAATAACTGTACATTAAAGAACATACATTTGTACACAATAAAATACATATCAATATACGTTATTTATGTATTTTGTAATATCTCTTGTTTTTCGTAGGAACACTTCATGTATGAAATGCATGAAGAAGAAAATACCATATTGGACTCAAGTACCGGAATTGCTATTATAGAATTGATGCGCGCCTTAATGGGTGCACCGCCCGAATTTGCTCACTTGGTCGCCATCACTGATTACTTAGTTCTCGTTCATCAAGCTTCAGAGACTTATGTCACGCATTCACGACATAATATCTATTTTATGTTGCCACAGCTTAAGGAGAAGATTATGAATTCGAAAAGGAACAATATTGTCATTTCCGATGATTCGATAGGTATGGTGGAGAACAGTAAACTAAACAAGGCATTGACAAACGAGCAGGTATGATTTTTGCAGCATGAAATATTTTTGGTTGCAAAAATTACATATTAATCGTTTTATCGAATTTAATCGTTTATCTTTCCAGATTCAAAAAACACGAAGTCCTAAAAAGAAGGAACGTAAAAATGTGCTGTCATCAGATAATACTAGTGCTGGAGAAGATTCCGGAATTGCAGGTAGTGATGGATCCAATCCTCAAAGCAATGTATGTATAATGAAAAATGTAAAATATCTTTATACACAACATAATTTTATATACTTATTCATTGTGTATTATTTAGGAAAGGCATTCGACATACGCGGATGAAAGAAGAGCCTGTCAGGGCTTAGTCTGCGAAGGACTGTTATTACTATTGAGAGATGCTGTAAGAGTATTACCAGACTGTCAAGTTGGATTAGTGCTGAAGCATGTTTTAAGAGCTGAACTGCTATTAGTTCTAGCTAATGATCCTGATAATCGCGTACGCACAGCATTGATCAAGGTAAATAATTTTTTAGTAAAATATATACCGTAATTATTATCGAGCCACGGAGCGAATGAAATGTTTTATCAGTATCTTGTAATATCTTACAGGTGACACAAACGTATCTACAACGCGCTAGTGATGAAGAAGTTAATAAATTTATAAAACAAAGGTATTTCATGCATTTAGGAAATCAGATAGCTTTGTATCCCGGAAGCGAATCGTTAATTGTCGCGTTAGAAAACTTAGCTCTACGAGGTCCAACATTGGCGGCAATGCCACCGTTAATGGCAATGATTGCAAAGGCCGCAGACTCTGATTCGAACGTAGCTAGGCCAGTAATATCGTTTATAACTGATATAATAGCAAAGGTATGGGAATGCGGAAACACGATTTGTGACAGCAAAATTTGATGTACAAATACAAATTAATTTTTATTTCAGAACACGAGTGCCTTGAGGGTACTTTTGGAGCAAGGTTTGATCGAGTCATTGGCACAAGCTTTGGTCGTGGCTGCGCATAAAGGTACCTCGACGTCCCTTCACCGAGACATTCATGTATTATTTGTGGCAATTGCGACCAAGCTTCTAGAATTACCAGGAAATCATCAGATGCAAGCGGTACTAGAACTACACATGATACTTGATTATATGGAACTGTCAGAAAAATTACGATGTCGCAATAGTTTTACTTGCACGACCATAAGAGACGCTCAAGTTGTGTTATTCGACGGAGAGTTGGACGTGCTCACGACTAAAATGTCGAACCCTTCGGGATTCCGTCTACGTAGCACAGCTTCCTATTTGGCTTCGGCATCTTACTTTACTTCAGGTAATTAGAGGTATGTGAAAGTTTACGATTCTCGTGTATTTACACTGAAAAAATTTTTTCCAGTTCTCACGACGTCCAGCGAGCAGAGCGATCATGGATCCTATTCGTCTAGCTACGCGAACTTCCACACGAATTCGCCTTCAGTACTACGCGAACCTAGTAAAGGAGAATTGAACGATCGTTTTCGTATTATCGTGACACGCGCCGTTGAATTTATAATGACCGCTAACTCGTCGCCATCCGTCAATGAATTGCAACTAACGAGAAGGCTGTTTTCTATTCTTCTGCACGGTCTGTGCAATCCGCTAGAGAAGAAAAATCATTGGAGCAATACGTGGTCTGTCAAAACGGCTTTAAGAAAATATACAGCTAGAATAATGGTTTGGCTGTTGGAACCGCATCAAATTATCAATACGAGAATATATGCCATTAGATCTCTGATGGAAGAACCAAGAGCTCGTGAAATCTTGTCGTGTATTCTAGAAGTTCACCCACAGGTATTTACATTATTAAAGTTATTTTAATAAAATTAATTTATATAATATTTCCATTTTATCAGAGTTTATCTATCCATGTTAAAATATGAGTTTCTGAATTAGAATGCTATTGTCATCTCATATTTTTTCACTCAATATTTTGCTTTAGTTTTTAAAAAGTTACGAGAGACTCGACAGCCCAATATTAAGTAACTTTTTAAAAAGTGAAGCAAAAAAATTATTTTTAAAAGCAAATAATTTTCATGTCTTATTGGTTACGTTCTGATAATTTGGCTCATAGTATAAAAATTCGAATCAAAACTGTCTGCGATCGCTCTTATATACGGAGTCAAAATGTGAAATTATTATCTATAATATTATGTCTAGATGGAGCAAAAATTTACCGTGTTCTTCTGGGATCTGTTACAAAAACGGGACGAGATGCCGAGTGCCGATGCTAGAGTGTGTGCAGAATTGAGAGAAGCCCTGCGCGTATGGAATCTCGCTAAAGGAATAGAACAAGCAAGTCCTGAAGTATGGAATGACGAATTAGCTTTGTTACGTCGAGATTTGCTTTCAGAGCAAGATATTTGTATCGACAGTTATCCCGCAATATTAAGGTATATGCATATATTATGTTTGTTTTGGAAATCAATGTTCAATTTCATTGAAAAATTAATAAAAACGATGTAATTTTATTAGAATCGGTAAAAGATTTGAAACATTGGCAAAGCAACTAACCGAAAGTGCCATGACCATAACGCGTTCAGTTGTGGAGGAACAAAATCGCGAGCGTAAAGTACTGATGGAGCAGTTGAAACACACGCGAGCGTTAGAGGCTCAGGCGGTGGCCAGATGGAGGGACATAGCCAAACGATTAACACACGAACGGGCGCCATGGCATTTTCCCGAAAGCTATCCGAGAAATTGGGAATTGGATCCAACTGAAGGCCCTGCGAGAGTCAGAATAAGACTTCAGAGGTGTCACTTGAATGTTGACAAGAGATTCTTTTTGCCTGAACACCAAGACGGATTAGGTGTCTACAACATAAATATTATCATAAAATGTTACGGAAAGCATTCAGAATTTTTTTTTTTAAATAAATGCATTTCTGTTATTAACATTCACGATGAAATTTAATAAATTGGAAAAGCTGTTCATTATATTTTAATCTTTTGTATTTTACAGCGTCTTCCAACATCGAGATGCCATTATCGTATTTATTTACGAGCATTCGTGAAGACACTAATACTGCAGCTCTAATCGAACGGTTGCATACGAGTGAGAAAATACGTAAGATGTCTCAGGCGAAAGTAGTTACACCTAGGGCTGAATTAGCCGGAGAAGTCCTCATTGGCGAGACGTGCGTGTATTTCGTTCCGGACAATCCCGATATGCCATTACATACGGACGTGAGCAATTTCTTTGTTTTCCATAATTATATTTTACAATTAACCGATGTTTCTTAATTACTGTTAATTATAGATAGCATTGGGTGGTTTCGATTTGGCTGTGGCTGGTGGTACTGCCTGGCGTCTTGAAGATATTCGAGAATTACACAGAAGAAGGTACCAATTGCAAGAGAGAGCCATCGAAATCTTTCTCATTACTGGCAGAACGTATCTGTTGGCGTTCAATTCGTCCAAGGAAAGAGACGAATTTGCGACGGAATTATCTGGTTGCAATTTACCCAGGCGAATCCCCGGTGATGATTTGGGAGAGGCTCTAGCCTTGTGGAGGAGTGGGGCGCTCACTAATTGGGAATATATAACTTGTTTGAATAAACTGGCAGGCCGTTCGTATAACGACCTGATGCAGTATCCCGTATTTCCGTTTGTTTTGGCAGATTACGTCAGTGAGAAAATTGATTTGAATAATCTGAAAATTTATCGGTAAATAATATGGAAATTATGTCACATATACATTCGAATACACTTCTCTAATACATGCGAATGCTTTTGTATATTTTACAGGAATTTTAAACGACCGATGGCTGTGCAAGATAAAAAGAACGAGCAACACTACATAAATAATTACAATGTAAGTATCAATGTAACTATCTAAAGTAATAATGATTATTGTTTGATGTTTTGTTATAGCATCACTAATAATTTTATTTTCACACAGTATTTGAAACAAACTTTAACAGAAGGATTAAATCTAATTGCCTTAAATCAAGGACCATTCCATTATGGCTTTCATTATAGTAATTCTGGAACTGTATTACACTTTTTGGTACGGCTTCCACCGTTTACTAGCATGTTCCTTTGTTATCAAGGTAGTTACAAAAAAATTATTCTTTTACAATAATATTCATTGAAAAGACTGACTATTCTTAAAAATCTGTTTTTACTTACAGATAACAATTTTGATATTCCTGACCGAACATTCCACGCGTTAGCTACCACATGGAGATTAACTAGTTGCGATTCAACAACGGACGTGAAGGAATTGATACCAGAATTTTTCTATTTACCTGAATTTTTATTAAACTTCGAGGGTAAATCCCAGTGTATATTGTAATTAATATTGCGCACATAAAATAATATGTAATAATATATTTTTTTTTGTGGTGGCAGGATTCAATTTCGGTGTCCGACAAAATGGTAATAAAGTTGGAGATGTTGAATTACCGAAGTGGTGCGGCGGTGACGCACGTTTATTTATATTAGTACATAGAGCTGCATTGGAATCTGACATCGTGAGGGAAGTATTGCCGTATTGGATCGACCTTGTCTTTGGATTCAGACAAACAGGAAGACCGGCAATAGAGGCCATAAATGTTTTTCATCCCGCAGTACGTGCTTTTATGT
>VBVR01002156.1:0-24557 GCA_011638315.1 Tetramorium parvispinum
ACTACGCGCTGTCGATGAATGAGACCAACGTGCGTACGTATGAAGCGCATTGCGCGCGTACGAATGAAAGAATGGCCCGGTCTCTCTATCTCTCTCTCTTGCTCTCTGGTACGGCTTCGTGCTTTTAAATTGGATCGCGTACAAGTGCGACCGATGGCGGATGTCGCCAAATTACCGTGCGACTCCGGATTCACTCTCTCGCGCTCCAGCTCGCTGTCGCACTTTCTCCGTTTCTCTCTCGATTCCCTTCCGTCCGAAACGGAAGTACGAACGAGAAAAACAGTGAAATTAAGAGAGTGACTGGAGTCGCGCGCACGTGTTGTATTTCCGATTTCCATCGTACGACGGGACAAATAAGTACGACTGATCCTTTTTCTGCATTTACTTTCGTTTTCAGAAAGAGACGAGAGATCAATTAAAATTTTAAATTAATTGATAATGAAGAGGACGGATCTAAATCCGTCGTAGAATAATAAACCAAATATTTTTCATAAAAGTGACTATTTCGTTCGAGGGAACTTCGAATTTTTTTCTGTATAAAATTATAAAGAAATGAAAAAAATGTTTTCATAAAATTATATTTCATACAAAAATTGTAAAAATCGAAATATAAAATGCCTTGTTATCGTAGCGAGACTTAATACGATTAAAAGAATTTTTTTTACTTTCCACTTGTCATTAACTTTCAAAAAGTATTTCGAAAGGGCCGAAAATGCACATTTCAACGAGAACGATACACCAAAAGGACTCTCGGGGGACCGGAAGGATATCCAGTAACGCGTGTCTCCAGGACAGGGAATGAGCGTGGTAATTAACTTCCTAAAGAGAGGATAAAAAGGATTCTCTGGCGTGCCTAATTGTCGTGTCTCCGAAAAAAAAACACGGTTATCAATAAGCCGGTCAGAATATCGCGCGACGGCCCGACGTTTATTGCGCGCGTTGCAGAGCGGGGCCTGAAAAACGAATTACCGCACGAATTGCGCTTAAAACGATTTCCTCCCTCGGCTCATTTCACGGTTCGTAAGTCGTTAGTAACGCGTACGAGTAACGGATTGGGGCAACGTAGGTGGAGGAAGACGCTTTGCGATCCTAGCTGGACGCTTCGGCGCGACCCACTTTTAACCTTCGAGTGCCGCGCTCTTTCGACTTGAGGAAACGATTTTATATGATACATTTATACAACTCTTTATCTTTTAACCTGTCCCTAAGTTATACCATTTAATTTAAGTTTCGTTTAATTTTCATAGAACATAATGAAAATGTTCTACTTTGTTGTTTATGTATGTACCAAAGAAGAAGTCTAAAACGTTTACTGCTAATCTATTTTTAGAAATCCACTTACGTAGTTAATTTATCTAATTAATCGATATGAAGTATACTGTGTGTTTGTCGTGTTCGACATTCATTCCACGAACATTAGCGGATTGACTTTTACGTCTCTTCCGGTAATTTCACAGGTCGATAACGACGTATTAATACCGCTGGAATTTCTTTTGTTCGACGCCCTCTCATTTTTTTTGACTCGCTCTCAGATATTAATGTAGCCTTGCAGCCCCTGCTCGCCTCCGGAAATATTCGTCGATGACTACTTCCGATCTCCCTGCAGAGACTCTATAATCAGTTTATAAATTGCAATCATTACTCGAGATAATTTATAAAACATGCTTCTTGCGGCAAATACAAACAAAACGTATCGAAAGAAATTTCAATATTTGCGTGTTATGTTAAAATCTGTAAATAAAAAATTAAAAATTTTAACGGTTTCTCTTTCATTATGTTTCACGCAGAGTATTTTCCACTTTTGGCGTGTATCGAGAAAAATGTAAACCACGAACAAACGATAAACACTTGCTTCCGTGTATCGTACGCCAAGAAACCAGACGGTCGAGTATGTTTGTCTGACAACTTAGTAAAGTGGAGGACCACCGACAGCGAGGTATCCATACAAATGTCTCTGCTTGATAGTAGCTACTGCCAGAAGCCACTTTAACTTGAAAATTGCTGTCATGAATGTAAAGATTGCCAGATGTTAACTACTACTATTGTAACAAGATTCCAACTGAAGCAATAAATGAAAAAAACTTTACTTACATTGTTTCGTAATATTTCATTATTACCATTATTATTTACATAAAAAATCATGTACTATTATTAAAAGTAATTATTATTAAATTATTATTATTTAAAAAATTATTAAATAATTATCAAAGAGTTGTCCAAAAGAATTGCACAGCGTTTTACATAAAGTATGAACAAACACAGAGATATAATAATTTTACACTACATTTTATCAGATATTTTAATAAACATTATAATGATATGTAAAATATGGCAGATACAGTAAAAAGATATCATAATCGATGCGGGAGGATCTTTTAACAGAATCTACTGAAAGATTTGACATCAGTAATCAGTCACTTGTAAATCAGCAGCTCGTTATAAAGACATTACTTAAAGAAGACGATCCGAGGCGCCGTTACCTTTTTTCCTCTCTGCTCGACTATGGTCGTAGAGCCAGACTGAAAGCAGTAAATGGGGTTAAAACAAAACGAGGAGAGGACAGATAGATGCTCGTCCGTGGTAGGACGAAGATCTACGATCTACGGGGAGCCGCGTGTGGAGGGAGGGCCCAGCTGGGGGCATAATACCCGGTGAGGTTTTAATGAGGAAGTGAGAAATTAGCGGCCGCTGCGCCGAGCCGTTCGGCTCAGCCGTTTTCTACTGTCAGATAGTTTTGTCAACCCCCATTGTGGATGTCTAGATCGTTTAAAAACTTATGTTTGATGAGGCACGTCGAATTAAAGCGCCCAGATGTGTGTTACAGCGAATTAAGTCGGGATCCATACATCCTTTGCTTTAGAGAAGACCGATACTTACACATTTTTTTAAGGAACAAAAATATAAAGCGATAATAATCTAAAAATAAGTAAATTAATCAAAAAGGGCAAAGAGTTGTACGACGATGTCGCCGCGGTCATAAATTAGATAAGACATTAATCAACAGTTTTTTTTAGCGTGTGTAGTACTCGCACGATAAGAAAACGTAAGAAAATAAGCATTTTGGCGTAACTCGTAATCAGAATCGCAAAGCAAATTTTTATGCCAGACACATTCGGACATTTGTATTTAATTCAAACGTGCAAATATTCAAATGCTTTCATATTTGAATATTTACATATTAAATATGTATATACACATAATTAGAATAAATTGAAATTTAAGTAAATAAGTATATTTTTTAGTTATTCGAATGAATTGTTGATCTTCGAGTTTTAAAACATTCGGCAATAATTAAATTTAGAAAAAAATTTTTTTACTGTATTAAGATCATTAGATACCGTTGACTTAATTCCATGATTAATGAAAACAATTTTAATTATAGTACCAAATTAAGACGTACGGTTTGAGATGTGATTCGTTTCGATGATTTACAGAAATGTCGTAGAACATCAGCGTCAAATGATTATTAATAACGTTTATCTGGCGTTGGAGGTTCCTTTTCTTCTACAGAGACTTTTCATACGAGTTGACCTATGTGATACCCTCGAACACCACCATACGCGCACGCGTTGTCATGAGCGTATAATGCGACAAACATCTCGAAAGTTCGTCGACAATTCACGTTAAAGATTTGTATCCTTTTGAAATACAAATACGAAGCAAAACAAGCGCTTGTTATGAAACCGAACATATGTGCTGAGAAATTAAATATTAATTAGGATTATTAATGAGAGCTAAATAAATTTATTATTAACAGAGATACAACTGTCTGAACATGTTTTTCGTTTAGATTTTTAATTATTCAGATATTTTAAATTTTTAACATTTATTAGTTAAACACAATCTTTTATTGAACATATGCAAAATATTTTAATATATTTAGATAATTATATTTTTGTTGTGAGAATTTGTAAACATCTTGCTCGTGTGTGTTTAACATTAAATATACGTGATGTAAGACAGCGTCAAAAAATATTGGTTGAGAAATATCAATATCATATCTCAGACTGATTATATTTTTAATTTTATTTTTCGAGTTATTATATTTTTGTCAAAGAACAAAATTGATTTAAAATTGAATAAAATATTTAACATAAATTAATTCGTAATCAAGTTTTAATTTTAATAGCTGGATTATTAGATTAAAAAGTAGTAAAAAGTCGTTACAGTTTGTTGAAGGAAATTAGGTTTCTCGTACAATGCAATTTGCTTATTATTCTGCAATGCCGGTGCAGTATTATTTATATGCGGCGCCTCTCGAACCGAGCCGAGTGTCGATCGGTCTGCCAATTGCTAAATAGCACCTCTTGTATCCTGATGTTAAAATAGATCTTCCACTACATATTACGAAATTACACCTATTTATTACTAAAGATGATAAAATTGTGACAATGGAATGAAAAAAAAACCGCAAAGATTGAAGAAAAAGATATTGCTCTTTTGAGAAAAAGTATTATTTAAATTAAAAATCTTGCAGATAGAAGTTACAAAATTAATTTATAATCTTATCAACTGCACAAGTTCAGAAAAAGTAACAGCGATGATCGAAATGTTCCAACGTTTATAGATCCAACGAGGCATGCACTCGAGGCACTCGAGGCAAAGTCGTTTCTGTATATTTATACTTTCAGTTATATTCGAATGGATATTCCACTCTCTAATGTTTTCTGTAATAACTCAATGATGCTTACGTCCTTGTTCAGTATATTGCGAAAGGAATTTTTCACGTTCAAAAAATAAAGTTAAATCAAAGCTGGAGCAGTGTATTCAATGATTCCACTTTTAACCATTCATTTTTAGTAATTAATATTTATTCGTCTATTTTTTTATATGTAATATTTAAAATTTAATAATGCTAACTTTTAAGTGGAAAAATGAAATTAGTATAAAAATTAATATAACAGTATCACTCGTATCAATTTAATATCAACTAAATCAATAAAGTGACTTACAGAAAAGTTTTCAGCATTTAAATATTTTATTTACCTGATATAAATGGACCTTCTCCTGGTGATTATTTTCGAAAGATTTGCCTGATCGAAAGAGCCGCATCTCTCGGAAAACCGCGAGATAAACGAGACGTGTATTGGCGCAGTGGAAGCTGAGTCGTACGCGTCCTCGGCTACAGCTGCCTTGTTGTCGACGACAAATGCCCACATCCTCTCGTGCAGAAAATTAATGCGTTAAACTTCAGTTCGCAAATCCATGCCCGACATAGTAGACCACGCAACGAGCGTCTTATGAACGTGGGCGTTACTTGAGACACGTGCCACGCAGGCCGAGATCAGACGCGGCCACGAAAAATTACGGTTTCACCACGTAGCGGTACGACGAGTTATGTCACTTCGCTCCGGGCAACGTGATCCCATTGTTCAGCCACTTCCGGAGCTGTATTTTAGCGAATTGTAGAACGTTTGACGGCCTTCGGCGGAAGGATGCACGCCGGACAGACCGATTTTCCACAAATCCAATATACATGCGTTTTTATTGTGTCCGGAATATGACATGTCCAGATGAAATAACAAATCTGTTTAGATGAAATGACTGTGAATACTGTGTGGATCTGCGAAAAATTCTAATTATTAAAACGAATAATGCCAAATTAAGGAAATAGAAAACGATTTACTCGCGACATTCTTTCGTTTTAAACGCCTTTAAAAGGGAATGATGTGAGGATGATTTTTTTGATTAACTAGACGCTGTGATATAACATTAACAACCGTTTCTGAACTTATCGCATTCTGAAAGACAATTCGCATCGTCTTCAGAACGAAGAATTTATATAAAAATAAAATTTATCATACGTAATTTGAAACTACTTATCTCGCTTATATTTTATCCGTGCATATTATCTAGCATATAAATAACAAGGTTTATTTACATGAACAATAATGTTAGTTCAATAATTAGATTCTAAGCAAGAAGAAACCAACGAGAAGAACGCATCATACAATGCGTTTTGCGTTTTACTGAAAAGAAGATATATGAACTGTCTTGTCTGCATATTTTTGGTCCAGAATTTAGGCAAAATTAAAAAAAAACTGGGTTCGCGCTCCTTTTTACGAATACGTGACATTAGAATATCTCTACTGTTGTTTTCTTATCTTTATGCTTATTGTTGCAGTGTACGAAAGGCTGCGAAGCATGGGAACAGGCGCTCGACACAAGCTGCCAGGCTGTTTGCGTTAGTATCGCTGCCATTTTTATTTTTATGACATTTATTATCGGAGAAACTTACGTAAAGCCGCACTGTGCACGTAATGTAGTACTTTGTATAGCCGTTTTATGTAATATTTTCTTAATTTCAAAAAGATAAATGCTTAATGTTAGTCCGATATGTGTTCGCAGAATGGAACGCAGGAATTGTTACCACCGAAAGAATTGTACTGCGTTTTGGGCTGCCACGACGCGTTAAATCGTTACTTCCAGCAGCTCAAAGGTAACTGTGTATATCTTTCATGTTACATTAGTTTAAAATTACTCGCAAATTACTTGACAGTATGAGTATACTTATGTGATATAATAAAATTTGTAATGAATATAGAATTAAATTATTATCAGAAATTTGATGAGAGTAAAGAACATTTTTATTTCTTGTCATTGCGAGACGATATTGCTTCAAACTTACAGTTAAATATTACTCTACGCAATCAA
This sequence comes from Tetramorium parvispinum, assembly GCA_011638315.1. Taxonomy (NCBI): domain Eukaryota; kingdom Metazoa; phylum Arthropoda; class Insecta; order Hymenoptera; family Formicidae; genus Tetramorium; species Tetramorium parvispinum. Next base: position 6,655 of record VBVR01002156.1, read on the forward strand.
TTATGTTTATATGTATACGCACTGAGAAAAATGTTTTATATTGTGAACCAAAAGTTTTGTTGATAAGTACCCAAGAAAATTGTTCAGTTGCTATAAACAAATATGTTATTTGCTTATATCTTGTTAAATCGTTTTGTTCTGTTTTGTGTTCTAAATCAAAACGATTTAACAAGATATAAGCAAATAACATATTTGTTTACAGCAACTAAATAATTTTCTTGGGTATATATTAACAAAATTTTTGGTTCAATATAAAACATTTTTCTCCGTGCGGAACACTTACATGAAGAGAAGAAATATACATATCTAAATTAAAAGAGAATATCTATCGACTACTTCTCGTTTTTCTCTATTTTCTTTATTATTACACGTTATTACATGTTGTCTTTGTATGCTTAAAAAATATTGTTGATTAATTATTGTCATCGTAAATAACTAATTTACAATGATATAAAAACTAATTTAAATTCAGATTTAGATAAAAGATACTTAAAAATATTTTCACATATAATATAATAATTATCTTTTCATGATCAATCTCTTATTTTTTATGTTGGTTTGCCAACATTATTTTTAAAAATTCTCAAATTCCTTACCGTACTGATCATAAGAGGAAACCTCGAGCGAAACTTCGTCGTAATGATCGAAATTGCTAGTATCACTGTTGTTACTGCAATGGGGAATGAAACTCGGTTGCACTTTCTGATGATAAATCTCGATCCAGTCGACAGACTGGAACCAGCGATGCCTCTTGATGTCCATACTACCATCCTTCAAATTGCCGTATCTTCTCGTCAGATCCACTTGCAAAATGTTCTTCAGTATGTCTCTCAATTCTTCACCGAAATGATGTGCGAACCTGTACTTGCCCGCGACAATCTTCTCGTAAATCTTCATTGGATCTTGCGCGTAGAACGGCGGGTATCCCGCGTTCATCTCGTAGATTAGCACGCCGAAGCTCCACCAGTCGACGGCCTTGCCGTAGCCCTTTGACAAGATCACTTCCGGTGCTAGATATTCCGGGGTGCCGCACAACGTCCATGTGCGACCTTCCACCATCTTGCAGAAACCGAAATCAGTCATCCTGATGTAACCGGAGTTCTGTATCAGGATGTTTTCCGGCTTCAGATCCCGGTAGACCAGGCTGCATTGGTGCAGATATTCTAAAGCTAGGGCCACTTGGGCGGCGTAAAACCTCGCCAGCGACTCGTCGAACTTCCCCATACGCCTGAGGTGGGTGAACAACTCACCGCCCTGCGCGAACGGCAGCACCATGTACACGTACGAGTTGTCCTTGAAAGAGAGGTTGAAACACAGCACGTTTACGCGTCTGTACTGAAAGAAAAATATAGTTACTTTTGATCGCAACCATTATTTTATAATATTTCTAACACGAAATATGGTTAACTTAACTATATGCATCATTACGTTAACCATAACTATCATTAGAAATACAAAAAATTGTGGTTGGGTTCACAAAAAGTAATTATATTTTTCTCTCAGTGTGTTTTATGAGAACATTTTGGATATTTATCAAATGTACAAAAATGTTAAAAAAATAGTTTATTAAAAAAATCAGTCTGCCTGTACTTACGAAGGATGAGCAATGTCGTCACTTTAATTTTCAACCCTCACCTTGAAGCAGTACTCCATGAAGACTATGAAGGGGAAGCTGATGCACTGCAGGATCCGTTTTTCATTCCTCGTGTGGTCCACTTGTTTCGTCTTCACGAGTTTCGCTTTATCGAGGATTTTCATGGCGTGGTACGCGGATGTCTGTTTGTGTTTGACGAGCATAACGCGGCCGAAGGCACCAGTGCCGACGGTTCGGAAACGGTCGAAGTCATCTGGCGTCGCGTTGTCGTCCAATTTCACTTTCCACTTCTCCATGAACGCCGTCTTCAGGCCGTCCAGAATCTCGCTGTATTCTTTAAACATTTGTTCTCTTTCTTCTTCTGTGCCAACCATTCGTGTGCTTGAGCTTTCGAAACGTGTTTAAAGTTTCATCCTCGAAATGGAGGGTTAAAATGGTATGACAGGGCGTGCTGTTTTAAATTTGCTCTACGTGACGTGATGATATGATCGTATATTGTTTTTCATAGTATCATTGCATTTTCTGTGTCGATCAAAAATTGAACTCTCTTTTAGAATTATTTCTACGCATGTATAAATATATTACAGACACACGCGCATATGTATTTATAGATATAAATAAAATTAAATATCTGTTTGCACCTTAGTTATTACATAAAATCTTTTCTGTAATACCAAACAAGAAAATCTCTCTTTTTAATGAACAGCGGAAATTGGCACCCCACCGGCGCCGGCGTTGGTCGCGGATTCTTTGACGGCGACGTCGCTCAGTCTCGAGTGGAAAGGTGTAGACATCGAGAAACGCGCCGGAGGCATTTCATATTTGGTGCAATGGAGATACGAAGAACTAGCTGAGACGTGGCAATATTGTCGGAATCAGTCATGGGACGAAGGTGATCAGATATTGGTCGAGAACCTACAACCGTATACTAAGTATAGGGTACGTAAGAACAAAAACAGAATCAGAAGTTATTCCTCACGAACTAAAAATGCAATAATTGAACAAAGAAACGAAGATACATCACAAATAGGATTAATCATTCTTTTATTTTACTTACTCTAAGGGTCAATCCAGACAAATTTGCATAACGCATAAACATATGCATAACTGATTGGTTCATAAACTTGTGCATAAGGAAAATAGACCAATCCATTCTCTTATGCATATGCTTATGCACTTATGCAAGTTTGTGTGGATATAGCTTAACACTTGAGTGAATTATTTATATTCACCTTTTAATGAAGTATAAAATCATCTCCGAGAGATTCCGCCAACGTTAATCAAAACTCGATGTAGACTTTAGGTGGAATGCTCTTAAATTGTTGAACCGTTTCTCCCTTACGAGCAATGAGGATTCTCCTTCTCACAAAAGAACCGCTGGGGTTTACAGTTTCGCGTAGCGCTGCTCCTGAAATCATCGCAGCACAATCCGGAGCCGATCGTCTCAGCGCCGAGCGTGGTAATATTAACGTACGCGGCCGGTTTACCGACATCAGCACCGGTAATTGTAAGAGCGGCAGCGGTAGATAGCTACCGCGTCTCTGTGTCTTGGGAACCGGGCCCGTTCCCGAACGGCCCACTTTTGTCCTATGTCCTGCGTCTGCAAGGGGTTGAACACTCCCAGCTTAAGGTATACGCCACGCCAGAACCATATACAGTTTACAGATACGTCTTAGCCTACGGTAGAACTACATTTTAGCATACGCACGGATGTGCCCTTCGCGTACTTCCGTGCGCACAAGCACTTCCTCTTTTCTTTCAACTATGCACTTTAATAGCCGACATTTTCGCGCGCTTGCAAGGCGCATCGGCATCGTCACGCTTTACTGTATTATCTAACTGTTGTTTGCAGAAGAACGATGTGCAACTGGTTCTGCAAGGTAGATTCCGTTATCCCGTTTGAAGAGAATTTATTGGCAATGTTAATTAATTTCTAATCGTAAACTGCGACTAAATAAGTTGTCTATTAGCGTTACAAATATTTAATTAACTTAATTTTAAATTAAATATTAACAGCTATTCAAGTATTCAATATGTTAAGATTTAAAGCCAATGAATTTTATTTCATACCTTTACGCTTTTCGTGTTGCATATTAATATCAATTTGTAGAGAATGCACGTTTTGAATCATTAATGCTATTCAGTGCGCATGCATTCAATGATAAAATTTCTTAATATTTAGAAAATTTTTTCCATTTAGCTAACACAATTTAATACTTTATTTTGCAGAAGAATAGAAAAAACTGCATATTGTGAAATTTCTATGTGAATACGAGCGCACTAGCATTAATTTTTAGCACTAACTTCAATTGTACATCTACTGCTTTAATGATATTACCTATCGCATCCTCATTAATTATGCTATCCTCTAACATTAGTCCGATGACTTGCACGAACCGGATTATCTGCGAAAGTTTCTGGCATGGCGTTCTCTTATTCTTCCAACTGCAATTACTTCCTAGTAAGGGATTCAATAGACGGTGCGCTCTTTACGGCCTCTACGATATATGTTATATTTTATTGACAGGATATTCCAGTCTCCGAGAATACCGATCACTATATGTTTCAAAACCTCGAACCTAATCAGAATTATTCTGTCAGCGTGACTATGAGAAATGGTGTCGGCGAGGGTCCGCCTGCAACTATCTATATTTCTACGACCCCAGAACCTATCGGTATGTTGCAAGAAAACGAATACATGTTCAATAAAAGAATCTATTATATATAATAACTTCATTTTTAATATAAAAGAAGAATCCTCCAACAATAAACAGAACATACATCTTATTCTCTGCTGAAAAATTTAAGTCGCTATATACAAAATAAATATCGTCAGTCTTACTGTTTTGCTGATTAAATTCCATTCAAATAGATAACACAAATCATATGCTTTTCAACATATATTTTCACATTTTCTGTTTTAAGTATTTAAGGTACGGGCTATCGATTTTCAAACTTTGTAATTTATGTCTATGATATGAAAATTTAAAATGTTTTAAAATGACTAATGAAATGAATTTTAGTCCAGGATACTCAACAACCAATCCTCATTCTTGGCGGTAAACACGAGGTCATGAAACAGGGCGCCGATATGTTGGATGATCCCGTTAAAATTTACGTGACCGAAAGTATAATCCGCGGAGTTGCGATACACGTGGCATCCGCGCAGTTATTCGTTTCCACTTCGATGGGCTACGTATACCGAACTTCGATCATCGAACCGTCCACGCCGAAAGTCATTTTGAGCCCCGGCGGAATGAACTTCAAACCCTTGAGCCTTTCCGTCGACTGGCTGAATCTTCACCTGTACGTCTTAGGAGAAGTAAAACACGCGACGACGGTGTGGCAGATAGCCAGATGCAATCTGGATGGCAAGAGTTTGACGGTGGCCATGGCTGGATTTTTAACTCGACCCTCGCATATCGAGGTTGATCCTTATAACGGATATCTCTTCTGGGTTACTAAAGCGGGTTTATTCAGATTAGATTTGGCCGATATCAGCAACGGTGTGAAACATGAGGTACTGATTGCTTTCATTTGCAACTGTATGTTACCGAAACTTTTATTTTTTTTCTAGTTATATTAAGAAAAGCAAATTTTTTATATTTAAAATTTTAATTATTTTTCTAAAAATTTCCTGATGCTATTTTCTTCTTTCTAGGTTCAACCATATTTAATTCTCGAAGATGTTGATTTGGGTGCTTTTACGGTAGACCATACGAACTTTCGATTACTCGTTCCTCATCACTCCCGAAACACAGTGATATCCGTATCGTTGGATGGTCGCGAAGTCGTTGATCTTCGACCCAATACACAGAAACCGAAATTCAATGACGTTGTTTCCTTAGCTATGGCAAATGGGCTGTTCTACTGGACTAACGGCGAAGAAGTCCTCACCGAAGGCTATCATGCTGGCCAAAACAGATACTTCCACAATTCTTATCCTGAAAAGTAATTCTTTTGTTAAAAGATTTTTCTGCAAATTTTATATTTAATTGATAAATTGAAATATTAATTGCGCTCAATAAAACTTACATTAATGAAGCAAAAATAATTTTTACTTCAGATCCAATACCACCCTTGTAAGTGTGACCGTATTGATGAATGCAAGCCAGCCGGTTCCCGTCCCGGTGAATCCACCTACAGATGTGCAAGCTGTTCTTGGAGCGGAAAGGGCAAAGGTTTCCTGGCAAGCACCTCATTTACTGGGCGGCCAAGGAAAAGGCGCCTGGCAAAACTGGTCATACGAGCTCGAAATTAAGGACGAATCTACCGGCGAAACTGTCCATCAAAAGGGTATCGCCGGATCATCTCATACTGTTCACAATTTGCGAGAAAGATCGGAATATTCGATCAAAGCCGCGGCTTACACAAGCGCTGGCAGAGGGCCGTGGTCTACGGAGTTCCGAGGGCGTACCTTAAGGTAACATTGGTAAATTCATTTAGTCAACAATTAATAAATTTGATATATGTATTACTTGACTATTAAATATATCAGAAAAATTACATCCAGATACACCGTTCAATCATTTCTTTTTTAATTAAAACTTTATGTAGGATTTATATTTATAAAGCGCTTATTCATTTTGTGCCAATTATTAATTAAATAAAATCTCAATTATTAATTAAATAAAATTCTGCTAAAATTTAGAAATGGATCACACGCATCTATCTTGTGGTCGTCGAATGAAGGAATTTTGAGGAGTGACGTAACTGGCGAAAATATTGACACGCTCGTTAACAAAGCGACTTTGAAGGAGTCCGAAAATGAATTCCACATCGTCGATGTTAGCTGGTACAAAGATGTGTTATATATAGTAGGAAATAATTCCGCGTTATATCATTATAATGTCAGCAACCATCAAAAGACGAAGCTCAACATACATTCGGTGGGAAGCGTCGCCGTGGATTGGATAGCGAAAAAACTATATTGGGCAAATCCAAAACAGCAAATTGTAAATATATATATATATATGTACATATATAAAATTCGATTTTTGTTTGCAACTCAAGTGTCTAATCTCTCTAATCCAAAATAAATTAACTATTAATTTCCATTTTCATTTATATTCTACTTTTTAATGTTTTTAATATAAGATTAAAGGCAAAGAATATCTGGAAGAATAATTATTAAATTAAGATTTTATGGATACCATTTAAAATTTTGGTTATAAAATTTTTATACTTTTTAAATATGTTATGGAGCAATATATTATTTTCGGGATACAGATAACAAGAGCAAACTTGAATGGATCTCAGCAAGAGCCGATGTCTATCTTAGCAATTGTAAAAGAGCTCATGATCGATTCTCTCGAAGCGTACTTGTATTGGTCCACTGGTCACGCCGTGGAAGTTGCGCGATTGAATGGACAAGACAGGAGATACTATCATTTGGATGAAATTTTCAATGGCAAGCAAGTGATGGGATTAACTCTCGACACCGAAAATAGATACGTCTATTGGATTGTTCGAAGCTACGAAAGCGGATCCATCGTCTATCGTGCACCTACGTCCGAGAGAATTCCAATGAGTCACAAAATTATTCCAGAAAAGGTTAATTGATTTCTATGAATACCATTATTTTTAACAAATGATAAAATTACAGATTTTATCATATATATATATAATTACTCATCAATAATATATAATAAAATAATAATTAAACCTAATCAAATAAAATAAATAATTAAAATTGAAAATAATATAAATAATAAAATTTAAGGTTTCTGCTTTGCAACATCCAAATATGCAAGGACCTCTGTGCTATTTTTCCGAGCATCTGCTGTGGCTACAGGATGATAGAAATGCAGTGATCGGTGATCTCTCCGGTCAGAACACCGCCGTGATAAATGGAATCACTTTATCCGGCTTATACATGGTAGCCGTTATGGATCCTGCACTTCATCAGTATCCGAAAAATCTGACGTCGGAAACCATAGTGGTACTACCGAACGCAGTCGATCTCGACAGCATAAGAGTCGAAGGAACCTTCAGGAATTTCAACATATCGTGGGATCCTGTGAAGAATATCAATTACGGCACGGTCTTCTACGAAGTGAAATTCGCGGATTACATTAACACGAATTCGAATCCGGAAATCACGATTGAAACGACGATGCCCTACAACAACTCGGATCAGATTCTTGCATATTCCGTCCTGGAGGTCACTGTGAAGGCATTTACTTACTGGGAAACGGCGCATCATTCTCGGAAGATTCTGAGATCTCCACAGAGCGAGCCAAGTCAGCCAACATCTCCCAGGGCATTCGTGGAGTTTTACAAAAGAGTTTTAAGCAAGGATGTCGACATTTTCGCAATATTTAGGTGAAGAATCTAAAATTTTGCTTGCATACTCTTACTTGTATATTTATATGTACATATATTTTGTATGTGCAAGATCTAATTTTATTATAGATCTACGGGAAATAGAAACGCGCTAAATAGTATCTTATTCTCTGCATAGATGGGATCTACCTCAGTTTACGAACGGAGTAATCCAAGGATACACGGTCCAATGTTGGTCCATCGAGAACCGGAAGGAAATATCAATCTGCGACAACTTTAGCATCCCAGCTACAGAATTGGAATGCACGGTGCACAATTTAAGACCCAACACGACTTACTATTTCCAAGTACAAGCGCATACTAAGGTCGGTCCTGGTCCTTACACGGATCCAATCAGCATATCGACCACGTACGAGAATCCGGTGCCTGAATTACTGGTCGCCACGGCGGACGCTGTGAGGAAAGCAGATCTGGACAAGGAAATCAATTACACACTTACCAGGCACATCGCGACGGAGGTCAATTACTTGACGGCGGAGAATAAGATTTACTGGATCAGCGAGATGCGGGAAGTGGTGACGGCGGAGATGAACGGATCCAACGCGACGAAAATACTTGCTCTAAACAATACCGCGCACAGCCTCTGCGTCGACTGGGTGGCGAGAAATTTGTACTGGGTGGAACATGAATATAGCAAAGATGAGCCATGGAAAATCAGCAGCAGCTATATCATGAGACTAGATTTAACATTGTGGCAGGCAGGCATAGTCAAGTATAATAATATCTTAAGGAGAGGAGGACGTATCCCGATTTTAGATATGCTGCCGTCTCTAGGGTACGGTATTTTTTATCCATCTGAAATATTTAAAAAAATTATAATTATGTAATTATTTGTTAATTATTCAATATGTTAATCTTTGTAAACAAGATGATAAATTATGGCACAAGAAGACAATATAAAATTATTAAAAAGACGTATGTAGTTTTTATTATATTTGTTTTAAAATAATCAAAGAAATGCAATTTTTTTTAGATCTTTATATTGGATTGAGATGAATGAGGGAGGTACGATAATGCAGTCGGATCTCGAAGGGAAAAACGTGCAATACTTTTTCGGAAACAACGGTAGCACGTGTACCTGTCCACAAAGACCAGCACTAATATCCACGCTGACAATCGACAAAACCAATATCGAGAAACCGATAATGTACTGGATATCATCGGACGGCCACTTAAATGTGGCTGATATTTACGGTTGCGCGTGCAACGTGGTATTAAAGACCAGCTTCAAAGCAACGACTCTCATGTTTCTCACGGTTGACAAAATAAACATTTACTGGTCCTACGAAATGAAGGATCAAATTTATTTTATGAAAAAGGAGCATTCCTTCGTGACGGACAAGGTAAACGCATCTAAACCGGAAGTGAGGAGCCTCTACCTGCCTAACGTACGGATTAGGGCTCTCGGCAAATCTCTGCAACCCTATCCCACCGTGAAGTGCCTGATACCCCGACAAATGGACTATAACGTCAGAAGAGTGAGCGAGACGGCGAACGGCATCGTCGTCAGTCTTCCCGAGCCGAGTCCCGAGCGCGGATGTCAAAGGTATAGTCTACCTACCACGCTGTACACCATCCACGTGTCCCACTGTTCGAAGAACGAGCCCAGCAAGTGCGAGGAGATAAGGGTGGAGACGTATGAACGACGTCACGAAATTCTGAATTTAAAGCCATTCACGGAGTATAAGCTGAAGCTGGCGCTGAGCAATTTTTACGCCGACTTGCTCTCGATGAGACCGGAATTCGGCGCGAGCGTGATACTGAAGACCAGCGCGGGCAGGCCCAGCATGCCGGAAAACGTGACGGTCCAGGCCCTGACGCCGACGTTAGCAATGGTCTACTGGATGCCGCCCAAGCTGCTCAACTCCGCCGTGGTGCACTACGAGGTGCACTGGAGATCGATTCTCCTGCAGAACGGCGTACGGCAGAAGGGCGAGCGATTGATCAAGGAGCCCGAGGTCACGGTGGACGGCAGATTTTTCACTATGCTGCAGCCGTTGCTGCCGGGGCACGATTACCTGGTATACGTGCGCGTGTATCCCGCCAACTTCAACGACTTCTACAACGAGAGCCTGAGCCAGATCATCCGCATGTACTCGGAACCGAACAATTTGACGCTGACTGATGTCGGTGTAGACAGCATGAACATCTCTTGGATCCCAAGCGTCAACCTAACGGTCGATTATAGATTGGAGTACAAGGACGTTGCAATGGAGAACTGGCAAATCGCGCGACACTTTGAGATGAAGAAGAACCAAATAATGTATCGTATAGAAAATTTGCAGCCGCGCACCTTGTACAAGTTTCGCTTGAAATTGAAATACCCCATGAAATACCCCATACACAAGAAAGACTTTGTATGGCCATCTGATGGAAGATTTACGTTCCAAACGCTCGGTAAGCAAATGCTCGAAACATTATTTATATCACAAGCGTAAAAGCGTGTTTGATTAGTTATTATAGAAATAAAAGGCAATTAAAAGTAAGTATATTGAAATAAAACGAAGGAAACTTAAATTGTATTCTGTGCAACAAAGGTGACGTTCCGAGTGCTCCGGGGGTGCCTGTGGTAACGAGATTCCGAAATTCTGTGTATCAATTAAACTGGGAACCCGCGCAAGCTCACGGCTCGCAGGTCACTTTGTATCGTCTGGAAGGCATGCTCGTCGACGATAATCACAAGCAGGAGCTCGGGAGTGACGGAAAGGACAACTGGAATCTATATTATAACGGAACGGACAATTACTGGATAATTCCCGGGGACGTGGATCAGAAATACCAGTTTCGTGTGCGAGCCAAAAATGCCTACGGTTTCGGCGCTTGGAGTAAATCGAGCGCGGTTGTTGATCTAACAGAGTCTGCCGGAGGAATATTGGCTACGCAACAACATCTACCGTTGATGTTGGGCCTCATCGCGATCGTTATCATCATAATGTTGGTGTGCTTCTGTTATTTTTTCTGCCGTAAGTATACTTGGCCCGACACTCGAACATTAATTACAAATCAATTTCAATAGAACGCATAACATTTTAAAAATTAAATTTGTTATTGAAAGACAATTTATATGTTTAATTACGTTTACCTGGTAATGCATGATGTCAGACAAGTATATCGTAGCGTTATCCAGCAGTGTATCGACAACGGAAGGAAGATAAGAAGACAGTTTTGCCTCCGATAGTGTCCGATGTCGAATTAGCGACTCTCCGCGAGATTCCTCGCGGGAACTTCGTTCAGTCTAACGCCCTTTACGCTTCCACGCTGCAAAATGATCCGGATGACTCTGCACTGCCCAAAATTAGACAAGAGCAAATTACGCTGGCAAAGTTCCTAGGCAGCGGTGCATTCGGAAAGGTAAGATCTAATTCTGGTAAAAATCATTTCACAATCTACAAAAATCAATTTTAAAGAAGCAAAAAATAAAGAAATAAAATCTACATTTTCGGTTCTTGTCGAGCGATATATTAAGATGTGGAGAAAATAATTTTTTTGTAATATTAAAAATGTCTTTTATGGAATACGTATTAAATCAGTTCCAAATGTCTCGCAGGTATTTCAGGGAAATGCTAAGGAGTTAGAAGGGCCAGGTATAACGCCCGTCGCTATAAAGATGCTGCGAAAGGACGCGTCTTCGCAGGAGAAGACGGAGTTCTTGCAAGAGGCCAGGCTAATGAGCCATTTTCGTCACAAACACGTGCTGAGGTTGCTGGGCGTCTGCTTGGATACGGATCCTCCGTTACTCGTGCTGGAATTAATGGAGGCCGGTGATCTGTTGAGCTATTTGAGGGAGAGTCGGTCCTTGCAACCCACAGACTCGCACGCTCTGCGTCTGCAGGACCTGCTCGGCATGTGCGAGGACGTCGCGCGGGGCTGTCGCTACCTGGAAGAGCTGCATTTCGTGCACAGAGATCTCGCGTGTCGAAATTGTCTGGTGTCCGCGAGGGATCGCGAGAACCGCGTCGTGAAAATCGGCGATTTCGGACTAGCCAGAGATATCTACAAGAATGATTATTACCGCAAGGTAAAATGCTCACTCTTTTGAAAAACATGAATGGTTCCAAAATTTCTCTTTTTCATTATATTATTCATAATATTGTTTATGTAAAAACAAATAATATTATTCATCTCAGAATATATTATACACTTAGAATAATATTATACACTCAGAAATGGAAATAATTATTTTTCTTAAATTTTGTTTATGTACAAACAAATAATATTATGTATAATATTATTTGTTTTTACATAAACAAAACTTAAGAAAAAAAATTATTAGCTTTGTTTATGTACAAACAAATAATATGAGTAATATTATTTGTTTTTACATAAACAAAACTTAAGAAAAATAATTATTTCCATTTCTGAACAAGAGAACATTATCTGATTTAACGCACGCTCGCTTCAGAGACGGATACGAGGTGGTTTCGAATAAACGAGTTAATTTGCTGCCAAAATTTCAGGAAGGAGAAGGTCTGTTGCCCGTTCGCTGGATGGCACCGGAATCCTTGGTGGACGGAGTATTCACGTCACAGAGCGACGTTTGGGCGTTCGGAGTGCTAATGTGGGAAATCACGTCGTTGGGCCAGCAACCCTATCCTGCCAGAAACAATCTCGAGGTGTTGCATTACGTACGTGCGGGTGGCAGGCTGCCGAAACCCCTCAATTGCCCACCGACGTTACACCAGCTGATGCTGCGTTGCTGGAGCGCAGCGGACGCTAGACCGAGCTTCAAAATTTGTCTCGAGAGCATCGTCGTCCTGAGGAGTCACATAGAAGACGCGGTGCTGAGCCCGGTGCACGCGGGGCACTATCTGGCACGCAGAGGTGAATTAACATTGATCTTTATTTGCGCGCATATCGCTGCATGGAGCAAGGAATCTCTGCAAATCTACAGAATGTTGATTACAATTATGCAATTTTTTTACTTTTCCGCATTTTACGTAGAACAGTATACCCACGAATCATTCACTTCGTTATTATGTGCGTAACGTGGCTATTATAAATTTGCACATAATACGCCATTTACACACAATATCTAAATTGTGAGAAATGTTTCCTCGGGAAACACATACGCAGAATTCTCAAAACGAGGAAAAACAATAAATGAAAAGTCTTCTTTACGTCTTTAAATTACCAATGTTTGAAAATGAAGAAATCCTTCGCAAATTGTTACGTAACGATTGATTTCAATTTCGCGAGAAACAGACATATTTCTCATACATTCACATTAACTCGATATTGTCAAATCACGACGATCATTGTCAATACGCGACGAGAGATCCCAATTTTATCGCGAAACTTCTTCATCCTCAAAATGTACTGGAATATTATTCTGTCTGCTTGAATACATATTGATCATTGCATGGCTCGTGCTTGCAGGCGTGTCTAACATGGCTTACTTTGCTGACGAGAATCAGAATCATAATAATTCAGGTAGGTCTTAACAAACATCATTGGCCTCTCTACATCCTACCATCCTATCGCCAGGAGATACGACTTTTCCACTCTTCGCCAAGCGTATTTTTCCCCTCATTGCAATTAACCCGTGCGCAACGTGATTCGCAATTTCTTGCGTAAAATAGAACACATGCACACGATGTGCTAAAATCTTAAGATTAGCTAACAAGTTTCGAAGAAATACATTTTTCTTAGAGTTCCGCAATCAATAAATTAATAAGATTCAGTTACTTTGCTATAAATTGTCATCGTTACTCTGTAGGAAATTCCTGGAAGTCCAGTAGCTCCGAGGGAAGCCGAGACATGCAGCCCTTCCTGCAAAACTCGAACAACGCCACCCACGGCCCGCAATCCGGCGAGGCTCCGAAGTATCTGGAATTATTAGCGGACAACGATGATATCGTCCTAAGGGAGAACCCTACGAACGGTTACGAAGTACCTCGCTCGATTCACATCTCGGATCAGAATCTAGCGAATATAAACAGGATCAGTTGCACGAGTCACGATCGTAAGAGCAGCCTGCCTACGGAGACCACGGAGGAGCGCAAGGAAAACTCGATGGAGGAACAGAAGCAGTCTGATAGAAAGCTGTACAAGAGATCATCGATCGCCAGTTTAAACTTACCCGATCGAAAGATCACGTCGGGGATGCCAGAAAAATGCAATACCTTGGACAGCTCGAAATCGGTGAACTCGATCGCAAAGGCGACTTTGAAGAGGGACTCCTTCTCGTCCTTAAACGGCCAGCGGAAGTACAAGACCAGCTTGAGCGAGCGAAGGGACTCCGAGGCAAGCATCGAGGACAAGAGTTGCAGCTCGCACAGCCTTGCGCCTTCCACGCGTCCCAGTTCGTCTCTGATCAATTCGCAGACGGTCCTGCCGTGCCTGAAGGCCAACGTCGTTGTCTCGAACGGGGAAGTGCCTTCCAGCGAGAACGCCGTGACGAAGAGTACGTTACCGAAGGTCCAGAGGACTCACTCAAACTTGCAGAACGGCAAGGCGAACATACCGCTTGTGATAAATAGCGCGTTGCTGAATCTATTGCGGCAGACGCCCGTCGAGGACAGCAGCAATATCGTCACGTATACGAATATAAATGCGGACGCTGTCAGAGTGAATGGATCGTGAGTCGCCGATCGTTGCAAAATCTAAAAATTCGTACAAACGCTTCGTATAAAAATAGGCCAGATTCGTACGAATTATTTCTGAGCTTGAATGACGTAAATCGAGGCAATTAAATATTCCAATATTTGTGAAATATGATAAGATTTCTACATCACATGCTATTTTTGATGCAATTTCTTTTAATGGTTCTCGTAGTAGACTTATTCCTCTTCAGGAACTATCCAGTCGGATTTGCCTTGTAGCTCGTAAAAAATTACTCGAGACAGTCGGTACGATTTTGCTCAAATTTTTTGTTTTTTTTTTAATCCTAATGCGGTGCCTTAAATATATCAAACTACATACGCTCATACATTAAGCTCTCCTTATAATCATTAATGTCCAAGTATTTCATATGTGAAGAAGATAAAGAAGAATGCGCGGAGAGGAATTAAAAATAGCTTTAAACTGCCATTTTAATGTACATACATGAACTTTTATACTCAAAAATTTGTTACGCAGATATGGCAGATTGTTTCGGAACGTATAAATTTTGTGACTTTAGTAATAATTGCGAAACTGTTATTTAATGTAGAAATAATATGTTGCTAGAGAATGATAAATGTGAAATATATATATATAGTTTAACTTTATAATTACAATTTTAAATAACATATTTATTGAATAAAATCTGTGAAATATTTTTCACTGTTCATTGTACAAATTTCATTTGACGATAATTATTAGTAAAATATGTTAATCAATATAAAAAAAATTGTTAAGTTTTTTCCGTAATTTTAACAATACGAAAGTGTATGTATAATTTTATTCAAAAGATAAATTAGAATGTATAAAAAAATCTTGTGAAGTTTACGCCAATGGACTATACTTGAAATTTGTATTTTCAAATAGTTTTGGAGGAAAATAAATTGTGGATCAGTGAACGCTACAATTAAATAATTGTAAATAATATATTACAAATAATATACATCAGAAGTTTAATTATTTTTAATCTATAAGTTACATACACATGATATACTTCAAACTCTATTAAGAAACTAAATTAAAATCAAAGGAAAATGTACAAGAAAAAATGAGATATTATTTCCCTTTTTGTAGTAACGAAATAAACTTCGGATTTGCGAAATATATATACAGACTCACAAATTTCTATTTTATACATGTATAATTCTAATATGAATTTAAAACAGAGATTTTCGTGGATTCAAAAGATTATTAATAAGATTTTGTATCTACATATACACTGGATTTTCCTCTTCATAGATACTTTGTTTTTCTTGATTTTCACAGCTTGATTTCTGCATCAGTCTTCATCCATATTCATCTCTGGATATTTTTCCTATCAGAATTAAGTTCCTAAAATTGAAAATGTACAGACACTTTTTTAGATTATAGAAAAAAAATATAAAATTGTTGTTTAGTTGCATATAATAAGGAAAATTCAAATTATTCATGTAAAATTTGAGCATATTATATCTAGCATTAAGAAAAAAATTAAGAATTTTGTAATTCCACAATATCTGGAGTAACTTTGAACTTCATTGTTATTTATATATCTGATATAGTCAACTTACATCAGATATATATGTATAATGCTCTAGCTCCTTCAATTTTGTAAGTACATAATTCTAATTAATGTAACGTAAAGTTACTTACCTAAGTCTCATTTGCAAGAGGTACATCATCGTCAAAGGAATCGTCCTTACTATGTTCATGTAAGAGAACATATTCTCTGGTACTAAAGCCAAACCGTACTACATCCTTTTCTAACAATTCATGATATCTCCTTGGTTCTAATTTTGCATTATTTACAAAGGTGCCATTTGCGGACTCCAAGTCAATAATATACGGTCGTATTCTTCTACCCTCGACACCACCTTCTTTTTGATAAGAGACTAAACGATATTGGAGAGCGGCGTGCTGCTTAGAACACGACGGATGATCCAGGGGTATATCGGCCACTTTGCGATCTCTGCCCATGAGGTATGCCGACTGCCGATGTATATACAACGTAGGCAACACCTTCTCGCCCTTGAAGGGATACAATCGCCATCGACGCTTGGGTTTCTTGGCATCCTGTGGCTCGGAGTACTTTATGACTACCCCGTTGACGGTGTTCATGTCCTCCGTCAATTTCCCTGACAGTTCGAAGTTGGGCTTTTCCTTCTCCTTTTCCTTGGCAGTCGACTTGCCCCATTCCGCGGACGATTCCCTCTTCATTCGCATCTCCTCCGAGCTTTGCCTCTGCCTGTGCTGCTGGTCGCTGCGTCTTCTGCCGGAATCGTCCCTCCTGTCTCTACTTCTGCTTCTCTCGTTGCGCTCTCTGTGCCTGGGATGGCTGTTCTCCCGCCTCAACGGCGATCGCTCGTGCTTCCTCTTGTCCCCCTGTTTATCGTCGTCTCGCCTGGAGTGATCGCGCCTACCGCCTCTGTGATCTCTGTCTCTGCTTCTCTGCGATCTGTCTCTGTGCATCTCGTTGTTTCTGTCGCGCCTGTTTTCCCTGTTATTTTTATGCGTGTCCCGTCGCTCCGCGTGACTCGATCGCCAATTTGACATACTTTCCAATATTTATCGTTTACTCGCGGGTGGAATTCCAAATTCGTCGTCGATTAACAACCTAACCTCACTTACTTGGTTATTAGATTAACTGTAGCGAAATCGTAACGGATCGCGATGGTTGCACATGCGTGATAACTGTATGACGAATCAATGGCGTACAAACGTTTCCCTCGCTACTACTTGTGTGTCGAAGGAACGATCCGTTCTATGATTTTGCGTACTACGAGTTAACGACACAACATAGAGCCTACACGAAGACACTTGCGAGCCGCCATAAGCGTCAGCCGCTCGCATAGACGTAGGCGCTAGGACGACTAGTAGAGTAGTAGGACGTAGGAATAGCGGGTGAGCTCCAGAAGCGCACTGATTTTTTTCTTGGAATAGTTATTTAACGGACCATCAACCGTCGTTAGACAGATAACGTTATTATGGCACAAATCCTAGAGCACAGTATGTACATAAAACGGACACTACCAATAGAGATGTGCAATGTTTTGACTAATTAATATTAATTGAAATGTCCGATATTTTTGTCGATTAATCGATTATTAACTGCCGATGTTTTGAAAATCCGATATATCGACATTCGATTTTTTTTTGTGAATATCGAAAGTCTGTTCCGTTATCTGTAAGTTTGTCAATAAAATTAAAAGGTCTTAAGGGCCAATTTCACCAACCTCGGTTAGACTAACCGACGGTTAAAGTTAACAGGATGGCCAATAGATATACCCATTAGAATTTCAGGTTATAAGTATGACAAAATTTTAAAATCTATTGACCACCCTGCTAACTTTAACCGACGGTTAGTCTAACCGAGGTTGGTGAAATT
>VBVR01002157.1:0-24547 GCA_011638315.1 Tetramorium parvispinum
GGGGGAGGGAGAGGGGGGATCGCTTATCTATCTAACCTAACGCGTTCTACGCTAGTGCCAGACACCCCTCGTTCATCCACTCATCCATCATTGTCATCGTCGTCATCGTATAGTCATCGCAGTTATTATTCATCTCCATTCTCGAAATCACGCCTGCTCGAGTCTCTCCACGCGCACACACCTCATACTTTGCACACAAATACACGTAATACGCACGCAACTTACTCCATTCTCTCTCTCTCTCTCTCTCTCTCTCTCTCTCTCTCTCTCTCGTTTTCTCCTGACGCTCACTTTTCGTCGCATCCTCGCGCTAAGACTAAATTCTCTACACGCCTAAGCTACACATGAAAACACCCTATCTACATGAGCGCCCTTTGCGCTCGCGACCCGTCGGACCGATCCGGAAACTATTTGCTGGATAACGACCGTTTCCCGTCGCGGTGCCGTTCGCACGATCGGTCCCACGGGCCGTCCCGGGGGTCGCGCTAATCGTTAAAATTACTCTAGGAATGCTTAGGGCCACTTATGAGTAGTATGGTACAGTATACGTCTTAAGGAATTACGCTTCTCTCCGACACGAGGTACGCCTTCCTTCCTCCGGGGACGGATTGCCGACACACGTCGATGAGGAAGTTGCGATAATCGCCAAGAAAAATCGCGTCTCTTCCTGTTCCTCCGGTCGTCCGTCGGGTGCCTATGCTCTTTAAGCTGTTTTCAGAGACTTCTAAGCATTATTGGAAAAAAAATTAGTAATAAGCAATCAGGATACAAATTAGATAAAAGTTGCATATTGTCAGTATTTACGGCCAACTTATATTGCAAATTTTTATCTTTTTTTATTTTTTTTTTTAGTTTATGAATAGTCTGTTCATAGAATATAATGGACTCTGTACTATCATTCATTTTGATATTGGATTATTTTTGAAATTTCATTTTTTTTCATGTTTTTTAGTATTTCAATCGACGGTGGAGAAGACAACTCTGAAAAGATTACGCATTAAACAAAATATATAGCACATCCTATAAAAATATTTCTTTATTAATCTTTTCGAATAATTTTATTTAATTATGAAAAAAACAGTTCCATTTATTTAATTATGAAAAAACAGTTTCATTTATTTAATTACGAAAAAAACAGTTCCATAAACAGATTATCGAAAACATTTACTTCTTTTTTGAATAATAGCATTGAAGAATATTATTAGTAGATTTTAAACATATTAAATATCGTAAATAAATCAAGTGACAATTGTTTCCTTTCTTGAAATCTGTATTACTGCAATATACGCAACTTTTTCTAACTAGTGTAATCCAGTTAATGCTAAACAATGCAAAAGAAGTTGAATGTTTAATAGTACATTATATCCTCGTAGCTACTCTTTCGAGAATAGATTAAAAACAATTGTTATTTATTCAACGGTGGTCTTTGCTTCGAAATACGAATCTATATGCGTTGTCTGATCAGGATCGAATTCAGTTTCGGCAATCCATCCTTCGTCTCGACATGGGTAGAGCGGCCACATATTTCATGCGATTCTAAAAAGGATGGGGTGAAAGTTCGATTCTGATTGCGTGTGCCGTCAATTGATATGACTTCAACGTTGTACTTTTTGATTATCGTCTACCTCTCTCGATGACGGATGATGAGAATACACGGTTAACGCGGTTTCGTTGTAAAATTACGTTAAAGGAACGAGCGATTCACGCTGAAGCAAGCACCGATATATGCTGACTGACGAATAGTTGTATACAAATATTATGCGGTCGATCATCGTTTCTTGCACGCCCATCGCTCGATTTGTTCCATCTATGTAGCATCTCTACCCATTTCTTCACGTAACAAATAAGTTAAAAGAGTTTATGATACACGTATTAGCTTTGGTCTGAATCGAACATGAGTACATTTTGCGGACAAACGGTCGCGAGACCTCGTTTGAAATTGTGTTGTCGTCGTTATCGAGCGACGCGGGTGACGGGTTTTGCGTTTTAATGTACACATGCCCGATTTAATCCAATCGTAAATCGCCGACGATGCCCGTGGAATTTTGTCGGCTCCTGATTTCGCGTTCACGAGTTCACGTTCCCTTGGACCAAACGATTTCGCATGTTCAATTTACCGTCATGCGATTATATACTTTGCTCTTAGGCTAATATCTTCGCAAATGATGCGCGCTTTAATAAAATGGAAATTAAAACATTAAACGCATGACTAGATAAGGTGACAAACAACATCGAAGAAAATGGAAAAATGAATAGAGAGACAACGTATGTAACAAGTTTTAAATAATATACTATCTGCAAATCATTAGAAAGCTAGTTTTTCTTTGGTATGGATATTTGGCAAAGAATCATCGAGACGCTTATCTTAAATGTAAGCTGCCAAATTGATAAGGATGCGCGTGTATTTTTTTTTACGGCAACACGATAACGGTAAACAGATTCATGCGAATTTTCTCACGGACGCACACCCTGTACTAACGTAATGCATTATACTGTATGTACAACGTTCTTACAATAATCTTTTTTTTTTTTTCTTTTCTGAGCACACCCCGTCGGCCGCGAATCAGAGTCCGTAGCGTAATCATTATGTAGAATCGCCTTTGTACACAGGCGATACATAAATGATCAGTGATTACGACGTGTTGTTTAGGTATTGCACTGAAAAAATTGCGACGGTGTCTTGTTTAGATTTAGATATTGCACACTTTGCTCGGACGACCGTACTGTGTGATTTCGATGTTCAATCTGTCCAAATGCGTCTTGACTATATCACACAAAACGTAAATTTTTCTCGCGTAAATATATCTCATCTCCATTGTTTTAATTACTTAACAAATAAATACGAAAAAATTTCAGCATTATGTGAATATTATATTAAAATGGAAAAGGTTACTACTTGGATGAATACTCAGGAAAATCCTTCTCTTCATTAAATTTTTCCATCTTTTCTATAACTTTAATGCTCAACAAAGTTTGTTTAAAATTTTTCTCATAAAATGAAGTTTTTCTAATAAAAAAGAATACGTGGTTTTTAATCAATTCTATATGCGCCGCTGAATTTATATCTGCATCTATTGCTTGTGTTCTGCTCCGTTATTACTTACGTGATTGTCGTCCGTTACTACTTACGTTTGATTATAAAGCTATATGACTACTTGCAACATGACAGTGATCTGATAGTTGTACGAAACTACACGTTTACGTTGGTCAATGTAAATTTCTTTATTTTCTTTAAATTTGATAGAAATATATCTACGAGTGTGGCTCGCACAAAATTTAAATTTTTATATTTGTATATCAGAAAACATGGTCTGGCATTTAAGTTCGACGAAAATTTAGTTAGCTTCGAATGTAACTCGCTCGTTTAAATTAACGTTATCTCTTTCAAAGTAAGTTTCCCCTACACGTTATAAACATCTCATGTTTCCATGTTTAGAAGCACTCTTGAAACTCTTCAATTGAAATGTGTACCTGCCGGTAGAAATGTCAGTTGCAAGTTCTTTCAACTCAATAAACGTTTGTATCACATTGAGACAATAGGCGCCATTGTTCCGTTCTTCTGCAAATATATCTTTCAACAATTTCATAATTTTTTCATCTTTAAATTTTTAAGAAATTTTAAATTGAGTCTCTCTGTTTTAAAATCATTTATAAATTTTCATCATTTAATATTTTTTACACATAGTCAAGAAATAATCTATTAAATAAATGATTGCTGAGCGTTATTAGACACTATTGAAACGAGATACATATCGAATATAGCAGGCAACGTATTAGTTGCTTATGTAATCATGCTTCTCCAAGTGCAGGAGAAAAAAATATTACAAAACTTAATCGTTACGTTAGACTACTTCCTCTGCTACTTGCATTCATTTCGATCGTTAGAAATTTGACGATTGCTTCGATTTGACGACGAAATCCGTCGTGAAAGGAAAGTATTACAAGCAAGTACGCGATATGGACAGATTCGTGCAAGTACCTGAAACAACGTACCGGTCCGAGCCTGCGGGGGCGGGATAAGGGGCCGAGTGGTGCGCAATTTACGATTTCACATGCCGCCGACGGCGGTGGTGGCGGTGACGGTGGCGGATGCGGCTCCGTACTTTTTCAGTAGAAACGTTTCAACGCGGCGTGCCCAGGGCACCCCAGTGCTCGGCGGCGGGTCATGCGTAATGTGGATAGGTGCCGAGATGAGGTGGCACGTGTCCGGAGGCCGTGTGATGGCCGGCATACAAGTTGGCTCCCGGGCTCGTCGACCAGTAGCTCGATGCCGATTGGAAGAGGCCGCCGGGAACGGAAACCGAGACCGACGCCGCCGGCGGCGGCATCAGGTTCAGCTTGGCGTGGCCGTAACCGGACATGAAGAGCTCGCTCTGGTATTTGTACGCCGCCGGATCGGCCGCTGCCGGCTGCGTCGCGGCTGCCAGCCCCTGGAAATCGAACTTGTACGCGTACCTCTTGCCGTGCACCTTCGTCATGATGTTCTTGTCGTAGTAATACCTATAAACAAACCGGGCGCACCTAGACTTTAGGTTAAATTCTAACGTTGAGCGATGATAAATATGCATTCTCAGGGGTTTGAAGCTAATATTCATGTGGATTTTTCTCTCAAAAATTTGTCGGCAAATGTCTAAGTTTCGGGCACTATTTGGCATTTAAAAATCTTAACTTTTTCTTCTTCATTAACTTATCGATAGATTCATTGGCATATATAATTATTTTATCATAAAGTTGTAAAATTGAAACGATTGGAATTGCAACTATTAGGTATATGATTTAAAAATTTGTTCATCAAATGAGATAAAAATTTATTTGTTTTTCAAGCTATAATTAAATTTTAATAAGATTATTTAATATAAGCAATACAATAGTAAACTATATACAAATTATAAATTCTAAAAAATAATTCATTTGATCGCTGTTGTTGAAATCGCATAAATATCGCGTATATGCGTAATTTTTTATTAAATCATGAGTGTTTCTTCAACATTTCATTGTATACAAATTTCGCTGTTACAAAGTAGTGAATCCTAAATTCAACGTCTTCAACTTCGACTTTGAAAATAAGCTTGCTCGTCCGCGATTTCTTGTACGATGAGTGAAGGGATGTCAAAAAGAGCAATCGCGTAATATAATCAGTGGATCTGATGGAAAAATAATAGCCGCGTCTACCATCGGTCTGACTGTCGATGATTGAAATTTCTCCCTCGTCCACCACCCCGAGTCCCGATGACACCGACACATGCACACGTGCGCGCGAGCAAACGTGGAACATCCGAACGTTCATGTGCCGAACGAATTTACTTTCACCCCAAAACTTCGTCAAAACATAAATGATGGTCCGTTAATGGCTTTTCCATTTGACGTTTGCAAAAAGCCGGCGTGGCGGCGCAGAGAGCTCGCGGCCGTCCAGAAACTCACCTCAGAGCCCTTGATAGTTTGTCGTAATTCATATTAGGCTTGGACTTTCTCTCGCCCCATCGTCTCGCCACCTCGTCGGGATCGGTCAACTTGAATTCGCCATTGGTTCCCTCCCACGTGATACACGCGGCGTTACTTGAGTCCGACAGAAGCTCGAGTAGAAACTGCCAGAGCTGTATCTGTCCGGAACCAGAGCTCGCGAGCCGACTGCTCGTCGCCCCGAACATTTGATAGGGATCTGCGGGCCACAATAAATTCAGTACTTCACAAATGTCACATTTAATTGTTATTTTATTATTTTTTTTATTATTTTATTACATTACTTAAGTAACACATACAGGAGATGTTTTATTCTCAACTATAAGATCAGATTTGTCAGCACAGACACTGTTAAAATTGCTTCCTCCCTTCTCAAGATACTGTATTACTAGTTTGTTAATTATATACAAGAGCATTCGACAAAATGTTTGCGTGATCTGTACCAATAAACGTAAACTCCGTTTTCACACTGTAAATGAGCGCGAACGATGAAATTTTTCGCAGTTTCATGTAGGATATACCTATCCATTACACGGTTATTTTTCAAGAGTTCCCGTATCGCCCTTTAAAAGCTTTACAATGCGTCATCACCGACGCTTGCCGTCGCTGAGACGTGAAGGGCCCTACAGTCATACAAGAGAACATAATCGCAACCCCACAATAGAATAGAATTCATTTGGATCATAATAATTTCAATTTGAGAAACTGCCGCCGAAGTGGCTCAAAAGGCGACACGAATGTCTCCTAAGTTTTTTGGAGGTTTAAACGAACAGCTCGATTTATCGATTTTTATTATCGCAGTGTCGCAACATGAAAAAGAGCGCAACAACTTGAAAATTATAAAAGACAGCTTCTTTTTTTAAACTTTAGATTTGGTTAGGATTTTACTTTTTGAAATGCTAAGTAAGCTAATACAAATATCTTATGCAACTATAAAAAAAAAAAAATTTTAGAACTATATACATATAATATATATAAAATCTTTTACTTTATTAAAAAAAGGAATACACACAAAAGAATTTATGAAGTTATAAACAGTAACTGTAAATCAAAATTTGATGATTGAGATTGTGATTTAACAATAGACCTAATTAATGTGTGTGAGGGTATCCCGCAATTTCTCGTGAAGTAAAACTGTCACAGACTTTCTAACGAGGAGACTAAACGTCCCGATTTAATGATTTTGACGATCTGAAAAAGCGAAGAAGAGTCCTGACACGAGAACTCCGAGACGGACCCCATAAAAATACAAGTCGAGCGATTACAAGAGGGGGACAGACGCGGATGATGGGGACGGATTCGGAATTGCCGGACCTCAAAGGTCGTTTCGCCCGATGAGTCCGCTGAATGCGTGCCGGAGTGATCGTCTTTCGATCGAACGGTAATTCACTTACAAGTTAATAATGGGAAGGGGCGCGGTACACCCATTTATCTGCCGGGAACGAGGGAACTGACGGGAGAAATACTGGGATGCGACTACGCCCAAGATTTCGAGGCGCTTTTCTCATCGCGATTCGGAACTCCTAGGAATCGATGACACGCGAAGTAACAGTGACCTTGTTTGATTATCGCGCAGATAAACCCCCTTTTCAGCTGAAAAGGGATCTTATACTCCCAGTCCTAGATTTGAGTCATTTCAAATGATCTAATTTGTAATTCAAAAT
The DNA here is from genome assembly GCA_011638315.1 of Tetramorium parvispinum. Classification (NCBI taxonomy): domain Eukaryota; kingdom Metazoa; phylum Arthropoda; class Insecta; order Hymenoptera; family Formicidae; genus Tetramorium; species Tetramorium parvispinum. The sequence goes on from VBVR01002157.1 coordinate 7,125, forward strand.
AAGACTCAATACATAATTTATCATCTAGAAAACATATGCAGAGGACAAGGATTATATCCGCGAATAAAACTATGTCTTATTATTATGAAAAAAAATGGCAAGCTAATAAGTCTAATAATTGTGTATGTACAATTGTGTTTTAATATGTAAAAGTGTAATTAAAAATCTGTGCGAAATTCTGTTTTAAGTTATACACGTAGATCATTCGACATAGGTTTTATGCTATCGTCCACACTGAAATGAGATCTCTTCGGGATAATTAAAAATTTCATATCTTCCAAACTTGTCGAACTTTATCTCAGAGACCGATATTTTTATATTAATGACTTTTTTATCAACAGATATTTCCGCAAGTAGATATTTCAATTAAATTAATTCGCCGGGAATATCTCTGACTAAAATTCATTTTAGATTGGGTTAAGTGAGAGAACGCTTTAACTTCTCAAAAATATCTACCTACTACATACCAGGCTGCCTGAGATGGCTGTGCGTGTCCAGTGCTGTCTTTGATAAGCTGCTTCCATAGCCTGAAACAGGATGTTTCACATCCATGCATTACTCCCCATCAAAAATTTATAGGAAGAAATATATTTAGAACGTTAACGAATAATTTTTTTTTTTTTTTTGGAGAAATGGAAAAAGGCCAGGATTTAAATGAAATAGTACTATAGAAAGAGACTGCGCGATTTATTCGAATTTCTGCCTGTGCCGTAATTTCCATCGTTACAGACGCGTAATTATCTATGTCGAAGGAGGTGCCGGATAATTTCCGAGCACTTTCATGTAGCTTCGATGTCGCTCGCGATGGATCGAGGATACTTTGGTCGCGGGCGAAACGACGCGCGGAAAAGTCGTCGGTCCGAAGATGAAAAAGCGTAAACTCGGTCGAGCGTTAGAATCCGTTAGAGAGGATTTCCGTGTAGGTAAACACACGGGGCTGAGTGTGCTACGTGTACGTTTCTCTCCCCGCTCGTTTTCGTCACTATGTCGTCCCCGTCGTAGTGTAGGCCTCATCTCTTCGTCTTATCGCACGAATTCCCTCTTCGTGCGAGAGTTTTTCTTCCGAAAACCTAGCGATCACGTTCACGCACGGACGTGTGCAATCTGTTTAAGAGCACAATGCCCCTTAATTTCGGCTCGTTACACGCTGGCAGGCGATAGCCTGTGAAGTGCGAAGATCAGCCGGTTGGCTTGAAACATTATTCAAAAATCGGTAGAATCGCGATTATTTCCAAATTGGCTCGAAGACCGTCACGCAATTAACACGCGTCAACGCATTTTATTTGTATATACTCTACTTTTTACTTCTGCATTTGCAATTCTTTAAGTTACAGGATTAAAAATTATGCAGTTTTTTAAAAATATTTTATTAATTGTTTGTGTTGCACTTCTTATGCAATATATTATATTATACATGTTATAACTTAATTTTATTCAAGTGATAAAGAGTTGATAATTAGTCCCTAAAATTTATTAGCTAATAATGTGACGTTAATGCTATTACATGCTTGAATTTTTCAACTAAACATCCGTTTTCCATTTAAAGAAAATAAAGAAGCAAATTAAAGTGATTACACTTTTCAATTGTTTCGTCGAATAAACACCATAAACTAAATGCAGAAAACTGTAAGAAATATTTGTTCTCGTTTGTATTCTTGCCAATATGTGTCTATTTGCGATGATCAATGCAAACGTTCCCCCCCTGATGATAACATTTTCGACAATGGTTTCTATGATAGAGAGTCGTCGCGTCGGAATGTAGCAAACCCCATGGGGCAGATGCTGCCTTTAAATAGCAGTCGGTGTCCGCTGTGTTAAACAATCTGATTTCGCCTCTGATTGGGAAGCGGGTACGTCCTTGGACGAGGGTTCCAGTGGCCGGGGACGACGTTCCCGGGTCGTAGGGTCCGCCGCAATCAGTGTAGCCGCGGGGCTTCGAGCCGTCGTGCGCGCTCGTTTCTCTAACGCAAACTCTGACACCGCTATCGAGATCCTATCGGCAGCGGGTGTCATCGACGATAGCTCGATCAGATTTACGACATAGATTATAGACAGTGTGAATTCTGTTGAATTACCTAAACCCGTTAGCCGTTGTCATTTTCGACTATTATAACATGGTTATTCTTATTAATAGGAAGTTCCTCGTATCAAGCTCTTATTTATGGTTTCTTTGATAAATTTGAAGTCGATTTTTCTCGACGAAAGTATCAAAATTTGTAACTTGCAAGTGATCGAAAATAAGAAACTAAGAAAGAGCTCTTTGAGATACCAAAGCTTTTAAGTAAACGAATTCTTACGAACTTTTATTATTTATTAAATCTCATGTGGACTCTACTATGTTTATTCGAGGATCATTTTTCATTTTCATATTTAAGGAGATAGATGCTTACGATGCTAGAAAAGCTTACAAAATATAATCTCTTTTCGATATTTCAACTATGAATTTTTCTATACTCCACTTGTCTTTTTGAACACCTATTCTTTCTTAATAAATATGCCATTAAGAATTAATAGAAAATAATCTACACGAAAATATTGTTAAGCCCTGTTTTTACAGATCGATCTTACGTATTGTATCGTGATTCGTTTCGCGTCACCTCGAATTGACGAACGTGCACCCATTGTCGCGAGTATATCTGCGCATTCACGAGCAATTACGCGGGGCGGGGTAATCCCGTTAGGCGGCATGCAGCTTCCTCGAGGGAGGATCAAAGAACTCGTCATTCCGTGCTGCTGCACTCTTTGGTAGCCTCGGACGCGTACAATGCCACTTTCGGTGTCGCGACGCCGAAAAGAAGGGGGAACCCCGACGCGACTTTGGAGAAACTTTGGGCGCGTTCCAACAAACACCAACGCGGTCGAGACAAAATCCTCTCGTTTGTTCAGTCGTTCCTATCGTATCGATATATCGTTCCGCAACGCTAATTTTGAGATATCGTTAACTGAGGACTGTCGGAATTGTGTCCAAATCGCTTGGATATTTTTTACAAGTCTGTCTTATGAGGATGGAATAAGGATAAAAGTGAAATTTCACGGCATTACGTAAAGCTTTGTTAATGTTTGTTTCGATGCTTTGAAAATGGAGCAATTAATACCATTTTTATTATTGTAATTGACCAAAGAGCGTATTAACTCAAGTGAAAAACATGAAGCACCCTTAATATTAAATTTTGATTTTTCAAATTAATCACAAACTGATTAATAATTTCTTCGAATTTTACATGCAATTTTATTAAGTAATATATACATCATACGATGCTACATGTGTCCTAAATGTTCTGACAACAAACATTAACAATTAAAACATATATTTTGGAAAATTTCAAAATTTACAGTATTTTCATTGAAGTATTTCTATCTGTTCGTTTCGTTTCACGCTAGATGATCAATTTATCACCAGACTGTGGCCTAGATTCGTAATCTTTAGTCGTTTAGTCTTAAGTGGTACTGACTCATATGCAGTCCTTTGCATAGATCTATTTCGAACGTAAATCACATTGTCATGCAGTGCGTAATAATGAGTAAGCGAGCGTAACACGCCGAGGTTTAAGCATAGCGAGTTGCTCGCATGCATGAGAAAGGAGAGAATAGTCCTGCATATAGTAAAGTTCCTGCATGCAGGTACAAAGTTCAGGCAAGCATTATTTTTCGCGTCGTTCCCGTCGACGTTCCGCTAAGCTCGTTGGAAATGTGCCGTAGAACGCGAATGTTTTTCTCGCGTAGCTTTGTATAGCAAAATCACGTGTTTCACGTTTCTGTTACGTATGTGCGAAAAGTCGAAAAGCTATTTTCATAAACCAAGTAAAATCGAAAGTAAAGTATGAGGAAAAATCGGAAAAATATTTATAGAATTCTCTTGTCAGTTTTTATTTAATGTCACAGCTTTAAATGCTGTAAAATTCTATACAAGTTCAAGAGTTTTATACAAGTCTTCCTATTGCAGTACCGATTGTGAATTAGCCTTTCATCGCGCTATTTTTTTATAACAAGAATCAATGCATGTAATTTTGAGACATTCCAATATAAAAAAAAACATTTAAAGAAAAAATATTTATTCAGATTTACAAAATTCAAACCGGTGAAGTTTGTATTTTATGAAAAAAATTTTTTGATTAAACATCGGATTGTAAACATTCCGTGCGACAACGCTAGAATGCTGAAAATAAATTACATTGTTATATCACAATTATTTATTCGTGACACACGTGACATATAAAAATATTTGAAGTAGATACTCCGTATCAACTTTCTGTCCAGTAAATTGCCTTCTAAGAAGCGGAAGTCGCAGTTGTTAAATGAGGTTTTCTCAAGAAGTTAGACGTGCGGGTGATTCGTGCCCCATGATGGAGGTAACATGTTTTTGTTCGTCAGATAAGGGCAGGCGTAGCAAAAGTTATTTGTAAGAGCGAGCTGCGTAGCGCGGAAAGAAAATTAATCGTTTCCTAATTATCGCATAGCGTGAATATAGCGCCGCGCTAGCTCGGTGAAAGGAAAAAAGATTCTTGTCTTTTGACTTGAGTCCCCTCGCACGATACGGGCGACTCGCAACTATTGTTTATCATTTTTTTCACGTGAGCTCCTTGCGTAATCCCTCAACAAGAATTTCTCTCTTATCGCATTCCTTTGAAAAGAAGTTTCTTTATTTACAAGACTTTATATAAAATAAAGAGAGAGGAAATATTAAATTTGAGATAAAATAAATTACTGAATGTAAAAAAACGTAATGTTGCATAATGAAAATCTATTTACATTTCTAAAATATAAATTCCGAGAAGAACTTCAATTCATATTGCTTACAAATCTGTTGACGATATTCTTTGTTAAGAAAATATCGATTCCAAAGAATTGATCAATTTGTAAATAAAATATGGGGTTTGATATTGTCTGGGGTATTTTATATATTATTTTTAGCCTTAGAGAAGATCATCGGAAACTCAATTTTGACAATTTCTCAATTAATTTTACGATATATATTTTAATCGATATTTGATTCGATCTTGACGGATGGATGTTTCGACTCATGGCTTCTTGAAATCGGCTACTTTTTGCGCGTGTAGGCGATAGACGTTCGACTGCGCACGGTTAAAGTGGAAACGCAATCCCTGCACCCCAACAAGGAATCAGAGATGAATGCGAGCCGATATGGGGGGGAAGTCCTGAACGCAGGCAGCCATGCGTGAACGTGTCACGCATAGGCACGTGCCCGTGTATGTACTACCGAAAGACATAATGTGAACTACGACAGCGACTCTGACGACGTGTCCCGCAACCCCTGCAATATGCTACGGACGTTTCTTCCGCGCGATTCCAATTTACTCGGCCTTGTATCGCCAGGGACATAACAGTCCAACCGAGATAGAGCGTACTCCACCCCGTCGCGGCAACGCGTTTTTCCACACGCGGAAAGATCACGCGACTCGTGCCAGATTAGCATGCAATCAGATAGCGTTTCAAAACTTTGCCATCAAAATTTTTTATCACGAATGTAAGTTCATACTCGAACTTTATAAATCAATTTTGCCGATTTTTTTATTCGTTTTTATATATGTAATTACTAACGGATGAGTGTTTTATTTTATAAATGCATATACAATATATATAACTAATTAATAGCTAATTCATATGTCAAAGGATCAAAACAATGTAGAACAAAACACATTTCTATAGCTGCGTAAAATGCGCACAGAAAAAACGTGTCCGAATAAATTTTTTTCAAAGTGTGATAAAATGTGAATCGCATCATCGTCCGAGCGACACCTTTGTTTTCTCCCAAGGGAATGAGAGAGAAAAAAAAGATAGACGATGTACCGCTTACTCTTCCTCATTTTTATTATCTGGCAGCGCGAATGCGTTGGTCACGCGCCGTTTCCCAGTGACTTGTTGCCCACGATCCATGTCCCCCAGAGTTTCGCTCCCGCAACCCCGCGGGATCTATGAACGAGCGGAACTCGTGCCAGCAAGATCCGGTCGCCCGCTCTTGGCCGGGGTTCCGGTCGTTCCCTTTCTGGATACGTTAGAATCGCGCTTCAAACTTCAACTTTTAGGCAATTCTCACGGATTCAAACTCTCAATGCTAATTTTATCGATCTTATAACTCTCAATCAATTTTATACGTTGCTGGTGTGTTCCCTGCTTCTTTCTAAATTGTAGCACCAAATAAACCGCAATAAAGTGGAAATATTAGTTACTCATTATTACTACTAATTATATCGTATTAATATAAAATAAAATTATCAAAAATGTATTTATTTTAAAAAGATAAAACGCGTTATAATCAAACAGGGTATAATAGAAGAACGAATTTAAAAATTAATGCACTTTTAGTTGTTATTAAAATTTCACAAGAAAAATGAATCCATTTAATAAATTGTGAAATCTCTGCTCTGGAAATAGAAATTGCATGGAATTGAGTTCCAAGTGGATAGTTTAAGATCGTACCATGATTTTTGTCATACACATTTCTATTAAAATTACTCGTTCCATGTACCCACCAAGAAAGATATACCTTTCCAAGAAAGTCATTACATACGTCAAAAAATCTGATTAGATATCTAAGGAACATCTGAAAGGCGTTGAAAAGATTAGATCGGTGTTAGACATCTTTTGAACTTTGCATTATTGGGATATCCTAATTGTGCCTTCCAGCGTCAATCACTTCGTACATATTTTACGGGAAGCAAACTCAGAATTGGATAATGGGGAAGGGGGACGGCAAGATAGTTACCTATGGTGTTGAGGATAGTCACGCCATACAGGATCGGGCGCGTGAGCGAATTGCCGAGGCACGCGCCGCTCCGGAGTACGTAATTATCATAGGGAGGTTGCCCTCAGACACATACACACGCGCAAGGGGGTCGAGGGGTCGGTCGACTCGGGTCAGGAAGTCACGCGAGGCGCATTGGGGAGCGGAAGGGCAGTAGCGTCGACGGAGGTAGGAGGAGAAAGAGAGAGTGCTTTTATTGTTCTACGAGTCGTCTTAAAGTCGCTTTTCCTGGCCAGTGGGCAGACCCGTTGAAACCCCCGGCTGGTGGTCGATAACGCGACGTGATGTTTCTCGGCAGACGCGCCAGCGCGCCTCGACAATTCTCGAATCGACCCGCTGAGGTTTATGTTATTTTCCCGGTATATAAGCCGTCGCGAAATGGGAGGAGCCGCGACTCCTTCAGATCAATTCTTGTATGTTTATCCCGGATCAATTTGAAACGCTTTTCCTTCCGTTTATAAAGAAGAATCCGTAAAAGAGAGAGAGAGAGAGAGACAGAATTTATTATACAAATCAAACTTTAAAGTCTCGTTTGGTAGAAAATTGTACAAATATGTTGTAGTTTACATTTCTTCCAGAACAATTTTAACATTAATTCTTTATAAAACTCAAGATTTAATTTATTGTAGATATAGTGCGCGAAGCTAATCTCTTATAAGTTTCCTTCATGAAAAAGGAAAATCACATGAATCAAAGTTGATCAATGTATTTACTTAAGATCTTTTATAACTCAGATAAAAAATAAAATTTAATGGCATTTGAACTGTTTTTTCGATCGTAATAAACCTAAATGGGAAGTTTGTCTAAGAACTATAAAATTCTAGGCTGATAACGCTCATGACAGCGCCACAGATAATTAAGCTTCAGGCAATTCACGCGAGAAAGCTTTTTTGACCACTTCGACTTTAGATTGGATCGCGTGGAGCTGTACAACGTTTCAGTGCGCATTTCGGTACGGAAAGGTTACATGAGCATGACCTGCTTCAGGACATGGAACAACTTTAGGCTACCAAACACGCGAGCAACATTAATGGGCATACTCGAATTATCGTTTTACAGATATATCTCTAATGTGTTAATTCAGAGGTGTCAGTTCATCGTTGTCCTTGTATTACAGAAAGTCGCGAATAAATCAAGAAATAATTTGCATTAAAACGCGTCGCTTAGAGAACAATTCGCTGAATTTTCTCGCGTACGTGATAAAATTTCTTTGGCATTTAAAAATTTATAAACTCTTAGCCTTGTTCAAGTTTTATTATTGGAATTATTTAAGTAAATTATTATTTAATATTATATTATCTCGTCGAAACATTATTAACACGAGGATAGATACAACTCAAGAAATAGAATGTATGTAATGCGCATATCTTGCAGGTAGAATATTATAGTTTAAATCGTTTAAAATTATTTTAATTAAAATTTATATCATTTAAAAAATATTCACTATCACATATATAGCACTTAAACGACAAGTAACATTCCATGTTGGTACCGTTGAAATTTCTTAATAAAATACATCTTTATAGACTTTATGCTCGTCATTTATACAGCACGGATGGACGTTAAAATCTGTCAAACTTCTTCGACTTTTTCTAGTTATTCTTTACACGACGATTATCTAATGAATCTCAAGAGCGCACGCGGTAACCTGAGGTCGCTATGCGAGAAGACAAGCTTGTAATTTCAATTTCACGCGGTCCGGAAGACCACAAAGTGCCCTCGGGTCAACACGCGTCACGTCACGTAATTTCATGAATCTCGCTGATGACGACGATGTCACTCCCTTTCGCGTCGCGGCGCAAAGCGCAAACCGAGTCAAAGGCGACCCCGCGCCTGTCAAGATCAGAGGACGGTGTTGGAGCACGCCATTTGAAAATGCCCCCGAGCTCACACCGTGCTAAAGCAACTCGTGTGTGCGTCGTCGCGAGAAATACCTGAAAATTAAACTTCCAGTGCATACGGAGCAATACGAAGAAGAGACCCAAAGTTTTCCTTCCAAAAGGTCTTGACAAAAAATCTAATTCATAGAAAACTTATTAATTAGTATATAATTTGGAATTTCATTATTAAGTCTACATTTTTCTTACAAATAACTTGGACCTTAACCTTAACAGTAAGGATCGTGAGTGCAAAATTTTATTTGGTCTCTCTCTCTCTCTCGTATACAGTGTAATCTTTTGTTTTATCTTCTTATACAGTTATTATAATGGTTTGGTAAAAGATTTATTGTAAATTGAAATTAAATTTAATGCATAACATGAAGAAATAACACGCGGATCATCATTTTCCTTCGTGTAACCATTTTACAAGACAATCTCAGGACGTTATTATTGCAATATTCTTAATTTGAAACTACACTGAAAGAAAAATATAACTACTTTTGGACCCAATCACAATTTTATAATATTTCTAACGATAATTATGATCAACATAATGATGCATATAGTTAGGTTAATCATATTTCGTGTTAATAATATTATAAAATTATGGTTGGGTCCAAAAGTAACTGTATTTTTCTCTCAGTGTATAGTGCAAAATTGTCCGGTTAGTCTGTATGTGGTTTGCTGCGTATTTCTGAAAGCTGCGTCATACACCATACGTTGTGTTAAATTACGCTTAAAGCTCCGGTGCTAAGATGTGACATGGCAGACTGCGCGAGTCGTGAATGCAATCCTGAATACAAGGTGGACACTGATGGCGCCGACGATGGTTTCGTACGCGTTCAAAGGCGAGACTTTTACGTCCACCCGCGCCACGGAGGTGATCTCGAACAGCGCCGGGGCTGTTGTAACCTGGTTGGTGGCGACCAGAAACCGTTTATAACAAAGATGCCCGCGGGCAGGTCTCTGTGATCTCCGCGAGATGATTGTGCCAGCGTCGGTGTTGGCGTCCACACAGGGTGGGGCCTGCTCTTCGGCGTTACCACTGTGCGGGCAGGCGTCTCTACACAGCCCCCGGGGCTTGCTCTGTGCCACCCTTCCTCACCCCGTCTCTCTCTCTCTCTCTCCTTCTCTCTATCGCTCGCTCGTTCTCCGTCGACGACAAAGGGGCCGCGGTTCAACGCGCCACAAAGCACCCGGGACGCCACCTACACCCACACCAACACCCACATTCTCGCATCCTCTACGCGTCTGCACGCACAAAGCTTGCTCGAACAAGCCGGAGCGTCGCGACGCGTGAACTTGCACCCAGCGGCGGCGCGACCCACCCTTTAGGTATACGTAGCGTCTAGCGAACCGAGAATGAGGAAAAAGAAATCCCTCTCTCAGTCGAGGGGCTTTTATTTCTGAAGAAGAACGGAGGGCACGCAGGGCGGAGCGGGTTGTAAAGTTTTAGAAAATTACTTTGGGTGTTTGACATTAATACGACGGAAAATTAAGCTAAGAAATACGAGAAAATTTGATTGCAGGATTAGTGATGAAAACAGGTCTAGAATAGGGCTACACGTCATCGATCATTATGCAAAAAAGTGAGACTCTCTTGCAATCTAACGTGACATTGATGCTTTTGCTTTGGTAGGAAATTATGTATGTACATATACAAACGTGTTAAAATTTATTACGAGGCGCGCTTGCATAATCCGAGTAGTATTATCTTTGTGACTAGTTTAAAAAAGATATAAATAGCGCAAAAAATAGTTATCGCTTAATATTAATAATATCAAGCTGTTTTCTCCAATTGCAAATAGCAAGAGATAATACATATTCTCAAGATTTAATCGCATTACTTAATGGGTATTCTAACTAGGAACTGACGTTATCTGAGTTAAACATACTAAATGCATTCTTATTATTTTATATTAAGATACGATTTTATATTTATATCTTTCGCGCAAAATGCTAAAAAGTTCATATAAAGAGTACAAACTTGTTTTTATAATATGTATTCTCCTCTTGATATTGCTAGACACTTTCATAAACAGATTCAGATGAGACTCACCCTGACCAGGTGCCGGCGACGTGGCGTGGCTCCAGCCTCCCTTGTAAGAGCTGCCAGCATCTGAAAGCAGGAGAAATATTTTTCAATCGCTTCTCTTTATTCGCACGGTTCAAAGTTCTCAGTTTACCGCGACGCGCGTTGCAAATCTACGGCTTATTGATCCGCGCAGATATTTCGTGATCCGGCCGAATTGCGATTACATTTTTTGAGGTCACGTCGGTAGCGCGGGCGAATATATCGTCCGCAATTACCGGTTAATCGGTTCGAGGAATCACGAGAAGCCGTAAAGTATATCTGATTGAAAGTGCTTCGAGTTATCGTGGCGGCTTTGGCAGGGGAGAAAAACACGATTCTTCTGCTTCGCAAAATCTTTACGACGCTTTAACGGCTCTGATCGTTTCTGCGTGAGTGCGACGCAAAATGCACGCGAGAAAATCCATGCATATGCGTTGCGGAGCATATGTCGTCTTTCAAATCGATTCTCAATACATGGATTTGATAACGATAAACGTAGCTAAGCTATTTGCATCCAAAATCGCAGACGTTGAAAAGTTTTTGACCGCGACGTTAAAATTCTAACTGCTTGAGTCTAATAAAATATATATATTAGAAAAAGACAAGAAGACATGCAAAGTATGTCAATCAAAATTAAATTTCTCTTAGACACTAGATTGAAATTAGACAAACTGTTTGTTTTTATGCCTCTATATGACTTTTCAATCGCAAGAATTGAAGATGCAAGTTTTTAACAAATTAAATTATGATTTCTACAAGTTTTATTGTCGTAAAACAGTGTCTAGACTGTCTAGAACAGTTTCTGTCATAATACATCTTATATAAGAAATATCTAAAACATTTATTATGTTTTAGGTATATAGAATAAAACCCAAAGAAAGACGCAAGTTGAAAATGTCACTTTTTGATTGCTTATAATACCGTCTCAAATACACATTACAATGAAACTATATCAGCATTATTCCAATTAGCAATACTCTTATAACTCGTAAATCATTATTGTTGTTACACACTCTCCTATCTGTTTTATCTTTGCTCTTGCAATTGTAACAACTTGCTTGTCTTATTTTTCAAATTATCTTTGTCTAAATTTTCTCTTTTCTGGATCCGCTTGATCGACGATCACCGATCTAGCGGTTTGCTCAGTCGAATAGTATTCGAGCAAGACGCATGTTGGTTGAACAAATATAGAATTATTTGTAACACGTGCGCGGAGATGTTGTTCGCGACAGCGACGGCAGTGTTATATTCGCCACGCAAGAGTTCTCTCGAGAGCTCCCGGCGCCGAGCGAGCGTATGCCGTCGGTGGCATGTTTGCGAACAGATATATTTTCATTTCGCAGTTATTGGCACAAAGGGTCGGCCCTCGTGTGTACATATGTAGGTACGTCACGCCGCGCGGCAGAAACTCCGACTTTCCGAGCAAACAAAACGACCTACGCGCGCGCTTACCACGGCTCGATCTTTCGTCTTTACTGCCCCCCTTCATTTGATCTGGAGACCCCGGAGTCCATTAATGGATCCTCGGATTTCACGTTTCTCAAGTGCTGAGGGGTGTGCCGATCGTTCGGTAATGCGCGCCGGATTTTCTTGGGGTTTCTCGTGAAACGGTGTCGTGAGATATGAATTACGTCACAAAATCTTTGTGAGCTCTTCCTTTTCTCAAGAGGAATGTAGACAGTCTTAAAAGCGAGAATTCCGACGGATCGGTGAATGCTAATAACTAACACTATTTGCAATAAACACTTTGACGATGGCAATTGTAAAGTTGCATGTACAATAAATCAAGGTATACATGTCTTTTATTAATTATATTATTTATTAACAGGAATTGTATACCATATTATACAATTAATACGTACGTTATAATTTTTTATTTTCTGAAGATAAATTTAAAATTTTATTTTTGATTTCGTTACTTTTTACTTTTCCTAAACTTTAATGTCAGCGTATTTATTACAAATACTACAAATAGTGTTCATAATAAATAAATTCAATGACAATATAATTCAATAAACGAATAGCAAATGAATATTTTCGTTTTGCTTATATACTTTACGGATTGCTGCTTATTCTTCGTCGAAAATATGATACGTGATTCAATGATAGAAGTTTGGTAAAGCAAATAGAAAAGATTAAAAACTTAATTGGAAATTGCCAGTACGTCGAAGGTGGAAATATTACATGTAACCGTGCGTTAAAATGCCTTATTAAATTTTGATGTAGTAATATTTTATTTGTTAGTTCAAGTAATCAGCCAAGTTTACTTTTGTCTGTCACTATCACGAGCCACGTGGTTACTAACAATTACTTCTACATCGCGCTATATCATAATTATCAGCAATCTATCGCGTACTTAATCTTTTGGCAGACTGCAATTAGGTAATTAACTGCTCTGTTCTAAAGAAGATTCAATACAAATATTCTAGATATAATAGATACTAGTACGGAATTCAATAAGACTTTTGCGAAACGATCAGAAATGAAATTGTCGAAGAAACATATATTGGATATATATTGAATTGTTTAATTATTTCTTAATAGTAAAAAACAATTTCATTAAAAATATTTTATTCTGTTCTAATAGGTTTAATTTATCGCGGATAAATATGCTTAGAAACGTAAGCATTTTCTTGATTACGAAACACGCAAAAAGTCACATAACCAGACCTTTAATTCTGTGTCCTACTCCACTAAACTCGTATCTGCTTCTAAAAAAGTATATTTACGTAATTAAATATCATAATGAATACTCATACGTTTGTGATATTTCACGTATAAGAGAACCAGATATATAAAATAACAATATCTTATTCCCTATTATAGCACGAAAAGATTCTTAGAAGCACTCGCGCGTACGACACGGGGTTAAACGTGTAGGCTCTCGACGGACACATTTCAAGCACGGAATTTGCAGGCAGGTGGGCACGTGCGTTATCGAGCGTGGTGGCTACTGAGAGCGTGGAACCGCGATTTAGCACCTCACTACCGAACCATATGGCACGATATTAAAACGATTCCGCGCGCACAAACGCGTGAATGGGGCACAGGCGTGGGACGTCGAACGTACCGGCGAACAGCATTGATAGATTGGTGAACGCCGTGGTGCGTGGTAGCTCCGCCGCGGTGGTACCGCTGCTCTTGAGGTCCAGCATCGCGCGGTACGGTGTATCCGCGTCACGACGCTCGCTTCAGCTGCTTCCCCCTGCGGTGCGGCGGTATTTTTCCCGTGCGACTCAGCTGTCGCCCTTATCGCGGCACAGTCGATTTGCGAATTAACTGCTGCGGCACGAGGCGCGACGACGTGGTCAGAAACGTGGTCATATCAGCAACGACGCCTCGGCGAACGTCTCACCCTCGAACGGCGACGGGGTGAACAGCGCCGCGTATTATTATTCTCGTGTCACTGATGGTCGTCGTCGTCGTCGTCGTCGTCGTCGTCTGCACGAGCGTACTGTACGTGAATTGCGCGCCAATAAGGGCGCCGATCATCTTGCCGACCCGTTCCGAGCGATACTGCCGACTCGCGCGAGACGGACGACGACGTCGCCGGGGGCAGACAGGACGCGCCCGATCGACGAGGGCCAGCGGGCGAGGTCTCCGCCCCCGAAGGGCGCCGAGGTCGCATAGGGGTTGGTTCCGCGTCGAGGTACGAGGGCCGGGCCTGCGGGGGTGATCGACACCCCCGCGAACGAAAGGGCGGAAGCGCGCCTGCGTGCCGCAAGCATGGCGGGAGCGGCCACAGCCGCCGCGGCGGTGCCCCGCATCGCGGCATCCGGTGGCGATGGAGGCGGCGACCGGGGGTGGACGGCCGACCGGGAGCACGCGGCCGACGTGCACCGGACCTCCTGCACTTACCGACCGGCGCTTGTCGACGACGTAGTTTGCCCCGGTAACGACGTGCCACCGGTTCCCTTCCGGGAACAAACCCTCTGCGGTAACACGCGCTCTCGCGAGAACCGCGCTCTCGTACGCCGGCGTGTCGCCGCACCGGTGAGAGCTGTCCCGCTGACGGAACGACCGAGACACAAAAGTCAGAGCTTGCTCAATCTGTGCTTTTAACTGAGCTGCCTCTTTAGCGAGAGCATTAATTTGTTCGAGATTAAATGTATTGCTTTTTCTCCTCTTTTACAAATAATTCAGGATATACGTAATTCAACAAAGTTCAATGAAAATATAATTTGTTTGAATCCGGACATATATTTACTTATTTGTCAAAATTAATATTATTATTTCTTAATTTCTTTTTGCTTAACAGAAGAACTAAAGTGAAGATGGAGTAACAATATTTTCGAAGTTTAGAAGTATTCTTGGAAATCTTTAAATGAGATGGCAATTAGGATGTCGGTTAAAACATTTTTTCAATCAAAGCTGTTATACTACTTTGAATATCTACTGTTTCTATTGTTTTCTCTTTTCATTTGAATATCTTTCATTATTTTAAAAGATTTTTATTTTTTCCAAAAACAAGGAAGAAAGAAATTTTTTAAATAAAATGCTTGATATCCTTTGCTCCGTCAAATCTTTAATATTTTCAATAAGACTGCGAATATACTCTTTAATTTAGCTTTCTTCTTAACTTGCTCTTTTTATTCTCAATGCAAAATCGGATTTTAAAAATTTTTATCTTTAAACTATCTTCAAATTCAATGAATGCATATTGATTTTTTCACTTCAATTCAATGATTAATTTTTAAAGAGAAGAATCATTTTTATTGTGCCTTTAGAAAATTGGAAGATGTTTCTAACATTATTTTTTTACATTTGTTATTTTCTTCCTCGATAAGATACTGCCTATTCGTTTCTGTATATATTGAAATAAATCCCATCGTTGGACGACACAGATAAACTTTTTATATGATGTTTCGATCAAAACTATTTTACTACTAGCATTGGCTTTCTACCTGACCGCTGAGAAACATATCAGGATCTTTCCATATCTCCAGGTTTCGAAACCTCTGAATTTACCGATAAAGCTTTCCGTTCGAATAATTTCGTTATATAAATCGTCTACACTTTTTAAAAACTTAAAAATATAAAAAAAGTATACAAAATAAAATCGCGATTTAACTCGTTATTTTTACGAATATTGTTTCTTCCCCATTCTTTCTCTCTATGAAATTCTGTAGAACTATATTTTGGCGTTGCTATGTCCTCGCGGATAATCAATAGACGCAGCTGCTGCTTGTCAATGGAGGCTATTCAACGACGCATGATTATATCATTGCGGAATTATAATAATTACAGGAACATGCGCCCTGGTCATTTCGGAATTACACGGCGACCTCGTTATTAATGAGAAATTTACATTTTCGTTATAATTATACCTCTTGCGCCTGGGGCGTAGCAACGGCATTTGCATAAAATCTGCTTTATTCCATGAAAATATGAAACTGTCTTAATTAATTAACTATTTATCATTATTATTATTCTAATGACGAAGAAACTTTATGGCACCGCATACAAATGCGTGCGAACCATTCTGTTTTCTGTTATCCGCGTCCGGCATTAATGTAGTTTAATTTGCAACTTTATATCCCGAGAGTATTTTCAATTCAAGTTTCTCTATTTATAGTCGATTATATAACAAGTGTAATATATCCCTCTTCAGCAACAGTATAAGTTTTAACAAAAGAAAATCTTTTATTTTATTTTTATTTATTATTTTTTATCATTGTTTAACTATTTATTTATTGTTCATATTTTTTACCAATTAAAATTAAATAATTGATATTAATTAAGATATTAATATCTTAATAGAATTAATTAATCTTTTAATGACAATTTTTTTGTACGAGATAAATTGATAATTACATATTTATTTAATATTCTTTTCTTCTCTCTTTCTCTCTCTTATACAAATAATGTATTATGTGATGAAATATTTATTTAATATTCTGATAAATTTTATGTAGGATTCTTACATTTTTAATGTATAATTTTATTTATAATAAATCTGTTTTCATATTTCACAGTTAATTTGCATTTAATATTTGATGAGTATAATTCTTATTTTTCCTCTGATAAATTTGTAGTCCATACATTACAAATTGATCAAGTGATACGCGACAGCGTCTCTCGCCAAATATATTTTTCGTTTATGCATTTATTCCAATCTTTTTGTTAGTCGTATTGTGTGAGGGGTGGGGGAAGGTGTTTAAAGGTATTGATAACCGTATCGTCTACGTATTCCGATTCAGTGAAGCATGAGGGTAGGACGCTCTCGGCCATTGAGCGTCAAAGGTTAAAGTCGCGCGAGATCTAACTCAAGGCCGTTCTCGCTGAAAGGAACACAACACGCAATAGTATGCTTAATACTCGCATAATATCGCGGATATTTCACGCACTGGCATACGTAAAATAATTTCTCAGCTGAAAGAATATTATGATTTATAACAATTCTATTTTCTTATAGTATTTCGTTAAAGCAATACATCGTAATCTACGCGTTGTAATATTTGGCATAATACAAAGAATTATTATTAATTTATGTCAAAGTTATAATTGACGTGATTGATATTGAAATTAATAAATTAATACGATAATTCCTTATCGATAGCTCTTGTAGAAATAATATTTAATACTTTTTATAATGAGGAGTTATCGTATTAATTTATTAATTTCAATATCAATCATGTCAATTATAACTTTGACATATTAATAATAATTCTTTTAGTTTATTTCTTTTAGTTCTTCTATTTAGTTT
>VBVR01002158.1:8452-24512 GCA_011638315.1 Tetramorium parvispinum
AAGTTTAATTATGAAATCTTCAGAAAATAGATAATTATATGTCTTTCATTGAAATATAAATTAGACGCGCGTAAGAATTATCTTGTGAAATGTTGGTCATTTATTTGAACATCGCTTTAATTCGAATTTTATTTTTGTATGTTGCAGGATCATCATGGTTACGTGGCTACGATTGGTGAGATTCTTTTTTATTGTGGGCGATCGGATGAGATTGATTCCCAAATTCGAATAACGCCCAAAGTCCTAGAACGCCGTTTAGCACGGCATCGATTTTGCGCGGCATTCCGTGTGTCCAGGGAGGGGGGGGAGCAAAGACGGAATCCGGGTGAGCCGAAGTTGTGCGCCGTCTACAGACGGCGGAATTGACTTCGCGCGGGATTCTGTGCGCCTGACCCTTTCAGGACGGGATCGGATGAAGCCAAAGTTGTATGTCGTCTAACACGGCGGGACCTTGTGCGGTATTCTGGCGCGGATGCGGAGGGGGGAGGGGGTTAAAGGCAATCCGGATGAAGCAAAAGTCGTAAACGTCGTCCAGCACGACGACTTCAATTTTGCGCGGCATTCTGTGCGTCCTGGTGGGGCAAAGACGGAATCCGGATGAGCAAAGGAAAAAAGGAAAAAAGATTTAATTTTTCAGTTATTTGCCATCCTATTAATTCTATTAACTAAACTACTAATTACTTCAATAATTATATTCTCTGGATACTTTTGACAAATTTTAAAATATTAAGTTTTTGTTTAAACGCGCGGACTTAAAATTTTACGAATTTCTGAAATCGCTTTTTTCTTTCATTTTCCAACCTAATTTTTAAAATTAAATTCTTATTGTACGAAATCTTAACAAGTTTTAGAAATTCTTGGAATTGAGATTTTTGGAAATTTAGTTGATTATATCTCTCTCTCTCTCTCTTACCTGATTACATACTCCTGATACTTTATTAATTTTTGAACATTTAGATTTCCCCAATTCGAACTTTCACATCGCAGGAGAAAGGAATGGATGAAAATACTGTGTATTTATAAATATTATATTTATTCCGCTTGTGCGTTACGTTTATCTGTTTTTAAAGGTTCATTCGCATACTCCCACGCTAATCCAACGCGACCAGGTTCCGCTGTTTGTACAGGATCTTCACCTAGTCTCTGTTCGACACTCTTCCAGGACCTTTCTTGTAGATATTGAGCCCCAGCTTTGCCGATAGCAACAGTACCTAATAAAAAAATTATATTATAATCTAATTAAAATTGCTTTGAATTGTTAAATTGCTTGTACAGAAAGTACATGTAAAAGTGTAAGAAAAAACAAATTTGATGTTTAAACCATATAAAAAAAAATTCTTTATTATAAGGAAAGCGAATCTCTTTGATTTCTGTGAAGAAAAGTACATCTCTTTCATCTTCTAGGAAGCTAATTAATACGGCAAGAGATAAAATCAAATAATTTCTTATTAAAAGTACAATTTGAAGATTACAAATTTCACTATGTTATTAGTTTCTTGAAATTTCTCTTAATTTAAATAAATTGGATACCTGAGGAACGAACGGTCAAAGCGTTCATTTGATCTGTACATAAAGCGTCGTCCTCGCAATTTCTGACACTGCTGTTAATGAGGGAAACATCCGAGTCCGTTGACGGCTTAAAGTCGACGTAATGAGTGCCGCCGGGTAATATCTGCCGAAAGTCCATGAAATATTGTGGACAGAACTCCCTCGCGCTGTTAAATGCCAATTCAACTTCGTACACCGTAAGTATGGGCTTGAAAAAGTCTCTCGAGTCAAATACTTCGTTCTCTGGACAAGCTATCACGACAAAGGCGTCAATCTGGAATAAAAATCAAGTGACTGTGTATGATTGTACAAGATGAAATTAAATTCAAACTAAATAAGCTTTATTGCACACCGCTGAACGTACCTCTGGAAAATTTGCAAGCTTGGCGGGATTTATCTTTCCTACGCTAAGAAGATAAGACTTCTTATTTTTTTGTTTCAGGATTCTTTTCACGGTGTTTATAGCCGTCAGGTATTTCTGAATGCCCAACGTAGCCACCACAATTCCCACAACTCTGGCATCCCTCAGCTTTTCAATCAGGAATCTCCTTCGCTTCAGCCAGGGTGTATTTAACGCCTCAAACTCACTAATTGTACCGTTCGCGTAACAGTGCCACCTTTTCACAGGTATACTCATCGCTAATAACGCGAGGATCTTTTCCCTCTCGCCCAAAAAGAATCCTTCGTAATCCTGTACGTTGTATCCATTTTCTAAGGCGTAAGTTCTGCCTAAGACAACCGAGGCCGGACTTGCTTCCGTGTCAGTGTATTCCACATTTGACGTACAATTTAATTTCGACAAAACTAAGTGCTTATATACAGGTTTCAATGCATTATAAATATGTTCTGTAATCATACAATGTGTGTTATGTCTCCATTGCCAACTTTCTCTATTTCCAGCAATATCTCAAGCATTTACCAATCTCATGTGCGTACGCTACGTCGTAGAAAAATATAATCTTCTTCGTATGATCCGGAAAGGCCTGCTTGAACTCGTCGCAGAGTGTCGTCGTGTCCAATCGTCTCCTCGGCAACACGTGAAGGACCGGTAGGCGAGCAGTGGGACTAAGGCAAGCGTGTCCAAAGTGTATTATACCGTCCGCGTCGACGTGCTGCGCCGTTACCTCATCGATGCAACAGCTACCACAAGTTGTGTCACCTAGGATATATACTTTCCGCCCTACGCTCTTCTCTAAACGTAGCGCAACCTTTACCGAATCCGGTAGCAGACTGTCCGGAAACTGTAGAC
The DNA here is from genome assembly GCA_011638315.1 of Tetramorium parvispinum. Lineage (NCBI taxonomy): Eukaryota > Metazoa > Arthropoda > Insecta > Hymenoptera > Formicidae > Tetramorium > Tetramorium parvispinum. The sequence goes on from VBVR01002158.1 coordinate 11,250, forward strand.
ATACCTGCAATACATGAGAAAGCATTACAGCCCCAAATAGATATTCAGTTAATAACAGAATTGTATATATAGGCTGCAATCAACGATGCTACAAATGCTCCGAAACAATTTTCTTCTCCTTTCTTTCAATAAAGATAGAAGAAGAAAAATGCTTCGAAGCATTTGTAGCGTCAAGCCGACCACAGCTATAGTTATGTATGAGCTACTGAAAACCAAAGTGACATAAGACTCAAGAAAGTAAATGTAAAATGATATAACTCACTTTCAGAGATTATAAAAGACAAGAAGAAGTATGAATCACTAAAGTTTCTTTACTAAATGAAATTTTAACAGTTCTTTTACAGATTAAACTGTTATAAAGTTAAAGTTATAAATTAACTGTTATAAAGTCTGATTTTATGTTCAGCTAAAACTTTATGTTTCTCAACATGAAAAAAGTTGAGTTATACCACATTTTGGTTCTCAGCAGTTCATATAATAATAGTAATAATAATCTTATCCATGAGAGTAAAAGATTGCACATAATTAACCTAACTTAACCCAATTTTATCTATCATCAATATTTTCACTCGTGCAACGTGATTATCACTATTATCATCACTGCATCGCTTTTTTGCTTATCATCGCAACGAATATACAATTACACATTTTCAATGAAAAAAAAAAAGAAACCCAGCAAGTCGACATATAAAATCTCAACCTTTTCACCATCGTATCTTTAAATTCACGAAAAGGAACAATCTGTCAAGATACTGTATTCTTCAAAAAGATCCGCAGCCACGAGTTTACATTGGCGAGGCGTTTTTTGAGAGCATGCACGTCTTCTAGACCTGTTTCAAGTCCTTCGTCCGGATCCAACGGGTGCATCTCTCCACGTCGTACGGATCGTCCTGGGCGTCTGTCGCTCCGGTGACTTCCGTCTCACTCCCTTCGCTCCTCGTTAACGAGATCATGCTCCAGATCAAGCGTCAATCGACGCGTGGATCGCTCGTACGTGACCTACGTGACGCTCGGAATGGCTTGGAGTTACAGTCGGTCCTCGCGGGGCTCCCCGCGCAACCCCGCTAACCATTCCTGCGTGGGTCAATCCCCTCTCCTGTCCCCCACGTGCTCGCGAATTCTTCCCTCCCTCTTCTCTGCACGTGCACGCCGCGGTGGCGTGATGTATCTTTTTACAAAAGGTTGCATTCAGCCGAAAAAGCAGCTTGGATAAGCTTCTAATTTTTATAAAAATTATAAATAGATAAAGAGTTAAATCGAGATTAAAATTAATCTGCATTCATAAGAAAATAACTACGACATAACCCGGGTAGAGCAAAAAGTCGTGATAATGTCAAAGTCATCTCAGATGACGTCAAAATGACAAAAAAAAAATGATTAAATTATGATTGAATTTTGTAATCTGCATATTCTCGTTATTTTGACGTCACTTTGACATTATCATGACTTCCTGTTCTACTTGGGAAGTCGGTCAATTTAAGTTTAATATCCATTTCTACTGATGCAAGTTAATTTTAATCTCGATTTAATTCACTTATTTTTTTCTAGTTCTAAAAGGATAAAAAATGAATTTAAAAGGAAAAAAATTAAAATTAATCTGCATTATATAATAGAAATGGATATTAGTAATTCTTTATTACGATTGGTTTATACACGTCAACCTGATGAGAAACTGAAGATAAGAATCAATCATTAAGGAATCATTAAGCGCTTGCTCAACTTTTTTTTTATGCTAAACACAGCTAATTGTACGTACGCTAATTGTCCTTGGCACGAATGCTTGAAGAATGAGGCGAAGAGGAAGGATTGATTATCTGATCTGCTACTTCCGGGTACATTCTTTCGCAGGATACTCTGGAATCTCTTGCGTTTAATAATAATTTTTTTCTATTTCGTCTTTGCGCTTTCGAACAATGCACCGATCACTGTTCGATTCCCAGCGTAGTTTTATGATAAAACCGCTTGTATTAAATTGATACGATACCCTATTACCAAAGTTAATAAATATTATAATTTAAAAAATGTATTGCGAAACTATCAGCCAAGATATTTAAGGACACTCTTGCCCGAGGGACGTTGTGTGTCGAAAGAACATAAATGGGTCTTCATGTAAGAAGGATGTAAGACAGTTTACATCCGTATTGTTCTTTTTGTTGCAAAAGGAATAAATAAACTTGCAAACTTATAGATTTCACGGGCAACAAAAAGCGCATTCCAAAACTGTGCTGTCATGCAAAAGAGATATATCATTAAACAAAATGATTTTTTCCCTTATACTTTTTGTGATATGTTAAAATATACATTTCTATACACGTTCATATAAATTTCAGAAAAAACAAACTGAATTTTAAAACACAAAATTTTCGTAAAAAAATTGTTAATTTTTTTGAAAACAAAGTTTCCTGATTTATATCTCTCTTATATGAGAGCTCTCAATTATCGATTTGGAAATATTGCTTCGGACTAGTTCATATTGTCGCACATCTACTTCGTTATAAATAAAATATTATTTTATTTTACGCGGTGTAGAAGTTACAGGCAATCGAGGCCAGGAAATAAAACGCGGGCATGAATTGCGTGATATAAATGTATTCGTATAAATCTGCGTGTGCATAAAAAATAATTAAACTCAATGATGAATAAATTAATACAAACAATCGTTATAATTTTCGTTATCCTTTCGATTTGTAAAATACATCCAATCGCGATCCCCAGACAATTCGTACAAATTCACGGCTCAGTCTTGAATTCTATTCGCGCGATTTTTCCACGCCGATAAGAAAGTCGGAATTGTACCGATTTCAATCCTCTCGATCGCTGTTATTTCTTCTAAATCCAAAGAACGAGATCAGTCCGATTAACGATGGAAAACAGTTTCGACAGAAAGAGAGAGAAAAATATATGTGAAGAAATAAAATGAATGACGAGTTTAAGTACATGGTGCACGGAATTTTTATCGGCTTTAAAAAATTTCACGCAATGTACAATTCCCGTAACGCCTTCCTCTGCAAAGATACAAAACGCACAGGATTTATCGTCGTCTTATACTAGGGGTCCCTAATCTGCGGGCCAGATTCTCGACTCTCGAAATTTTTTTAGCCCACAAAAAAAGATTTCGATATAAATACATACGATATAAATACAAAAACTAAAGGCGCAACAATATATACTATATTTACTATAATAATTATTATTATATAATATATTATATATACATATATGTATATATATATAATATATATAAAATAAAATATATATTGCGCGCGCTTTTGTGTGGTCTTATGATTCGATCATTAAACTCTTATAATTTTACAGAATTTAGAAATAAAGATATTTTGTTCTATTATGTGGGTTTTCAAAAATAAAACCTATTCGATTATTACAAAGATTTTAATGTGGCTCTTTCGACAAAAAAGATTGGGAACCCCTATTTTACATTACGTCGAATCTCGTTATCACTATTCCATCCTGCTGCTCGTCTACACTTACGTAAAAATAATTTGAAGTAGCACATCGTAAAAGAAATCAAGTTGGATTGTATACAAGATTGTATAATTCTGCGACACATATAGCTATGATACAAATAATGATACCTTTCTTTTTTTTCCTGGGTATACTGATAAACGACTGAAAAATAAGGATGTGTTCTTTAAATTATATTTATAATATATTATCACTGTACCATTTGTCTTCACTCTCGTCAGCGGTCGTATCGTTACATCGTTGTTTTAACGCGCGATTAATTACAAACTCCGCGAAATACACGATCCGAAATCAGCAGACGGGGGACGTAGGATGATGTACATACATGCTCGTGAAATATCGGCAATTTATTTAGGATCGAAAGAACTTCAACTGTGTTCCGAACTCCAAAATCCGTGAGGGATTCATTAAGTCGCGATTGCCGTCGAGAGTGTAATTGAACATTATGTATGTACAAACGATTATTACTCCTTACTGTAATACATTACATAGTTTTGCTTGCTTTTTTTTTCTCTGTATATACGTCAGTCTTGGATTGCTTTTGCCAGAAAACGCATCGTTTCCGCTGTCTCCAGAGAGTCGTTTTAGATTTATATGTAGAAAAAGAATACACGATCAAGTTCACATAATAAAAATGTTTATCTCAGATGAGAGATATCATCACTTCGTGTCGACACTGCACTTTAGCGTCAGTGTATTAAAAGCAGAAAAGGAATTCCAGACATCGATTGTTGACTTTCTTAATCTTAATTAGAATATTTTGCATAAAATATCACGCGTAAAATTAAAAATTAAATCATACATTGACCACAGGAATGTATGCCGATCAATTTCGATAATTACAGAGACTTTCTCAAATTGATCCAACGATTATTATGTGATTATCCTTTTTCCACACATGCACTCTCCAACACACATCCATCGATTTACCCATACCTAGTGAATCCATATGTGATGCTAAAAAAAGAAAAGTCATAAAATCCTATACATTATTTAGAAACAGTTTGTCTCTTTGATTTTGCGTCTTAACACTAAGACTGCATAGAGAAATGAATCCAAAATAACATGTATAAATGTTATTCCCTTTCTTCTCCTTGTACAAGATGATCCATTAATGGTACAACTAATTTAGGAAGAATAAATCTATGGAGAAGATATCTTTATTCTATACTGCTTGTCAAAGAGCTATTTCTGCATATATGTGAAAAAAATCTCATTTTACACGATTTATCTTTTAATATGGAATTATCACCTTTCGAGTGTATTGTATAATAATATTGTATAATAATAACAGATCATCTTGTATTAATTTACATGCTGCATTTCCTTGATTTTACCTATCAGTCTCTTATGCTATTACTTTCTCTTTGCCTTTCCCACATGTTTATCGTCGATTCCAATGATGATGATATCAATTATAGTGACGGTAATATAATAATAATTTTTTGAGAATAAATCTCAATAACAATAATACAAATAATAGTCGTATAATAATAATATACGTTAAAAACGTATGTACAATATTCACCGACCCATTTTTTTTAAGTATCAATAAGATTCTCCTACAAGTACTACAGATGAAATGGAATAAGTTGCTTTAAATAATTACTTTTTACAAAATTACATTACAAAGTGGCATATTGAAAAATCTGAGCGAGTTATCTATCTAATCTATTCACATGTACAGCTGCTAGAATTAGATTTACGCGGTGGCTTTATTACAGCTAGACTACTGGAAAGTATACATGTTTGTATATTATGAATAATTATTGCCATTGTAGAACAGAATAATTGATAAATCAAAAATGCTCAGTGAAACATGTATGCGCGATCCAGCTTGCCTCTGCTGAATAACGTATAAATAAAACAGTAAGGTCACATATGATTTATACAAATAATTTAGTAATTATATCTGTGTGCTTCAAGATATGCAGTATCGGAAATAGTCTGTCCGATATTATCAATACTAAAACACAGTTTCTCATGATAGGTAGATTTCAATGATATCCACAAAAACCATGAAAAATCGACATGCAGTCGCTCTAAAATTCTTAAGAAGAACTGCATAATTAGCTTGATTCAACTATCAACACTTTCACTTCTTAACATACTTTACTAAAGGAGGGTCACGAGCCTAAGATGCTACGGACTGCTTGGTCCAGCGCAGTGTCTTTCGAGTCGCCGGACTGCGATGACGAACTACCGCTACCGCTACCGCTACCGCTGCCCGATAGGGAGTTCGTAGGACGTTGCTTAAGATTAAGAATGCTGTCGATGGCGGACTGTACTTGCGCGTTGATCTCATCGTGCTCGTTACCGGTGTTACCGCTTTCTCCGCTACTTGTCGCATGGGCAGTACTTGGACATTGCGTCTGCGAGTGCAAAGCCAACTCGTCCAAGTCGGTATCCTCCGACAAATCCCGTTCAAGATCGGTGGCACTACTCCAACGCCTGTCGAAGGCCGTACTTACATCCTGCTCGCAATCGTCCTTCATAATCGTATTCGAGACACCGGGCAAACTTGTATTTGCAACATTTGTACGAAGACACTCGCCGTTTGCTCGTGTTCTTTCAATTTTCGATGACCTCGCAATACCACATGCACTACTACTACTACCACTGTTATTGCCGTTTTTACACTTCAAAGTGTCTGCAGTAGACGGATATACACCCAGTGCTTTCTGGATCTCCAGCCACTCGTCGTAATCGCCGCTCGTACTACTCGACGTCTTAATCACTGGTTTGCACTCCATCTCGTCATTTGGGAAATCGTCTTCCAATTCGCGCTTCACAGATACGTTCACCAAAGACGACGATGCTGTTAAGGTTGATTTGTTCTCTTCCACGAGGCCAGGTTCAACTTTTGGCACCAACGGTTTTTCTTCCTTCTTAAGCTCTTCTGGAATTTTATTTGCAAATGTAAAGTAATCGAAAAAGTATATTTTTTTAAGAAAAATTCATGTTCTAAATGTAATAATTTTAATTTTATATATATATTTACAGTATAAAAGGGATCAAGAGCGTTAAAATAAGGAAAGATAAAATAGAATAAAAAAATCTTGTGATTAAAAGAAACCAATATAAATGCATATATACAATATTAATATTAACAATTATATCGATTTGAAAATAATTAATATGCGTACCGTTAAGTTTTGCCTCCTGTTCCCGTAACCTAGTGAGAATACTTTGCTCTTCAGCCACAAAAGTCCTATCGATCATCATCAATTCCGACGTCCTCACTTCACGCTGTAATTTAAAAAAAATGTTAATGCAGTGATAATGTTAAACACTTATGTGAGATTGATTTAAGAAAGATGATCAAAAAAAGAAAATTTGGAATATAATAAACGGTTTCTATAATTTAAACAATTTGAGCATTTTAAATATCAATTTTTTAAACATTTTCATATGTAATTAATAAGCAAAATAACTAATATTAAAAATTTAATTTAGTATATATGATTATTAGACAAGTAGAGCATATTAATATTCATACCATGCTTTCCATTAGGAGAAGATACGTGTATTTATTTATCATAGAGCTGAATTTGCTCAACAGATGTTTTGCTGTCTCTTCAAATATTTCGTCCGCTTTATTCAAATCCTTAGGTCCTAGCACTTGCTCGTTTAAACAATGATATCGTACCAAACGTTTGCAAGCATCACGTTTGCTTGAGAATGGTGTGTTTATATCTGGATTGGTTGCACCATTTTGATCAATTTTCAGTTGTTGGTCCACTCTGCAAGCAATGATATAATTACATGTCAATATTATTAAATCTCGAAAGCTATTAAATGTAATAGAAAAGTATATTTAAATACGTACAAATCGCCGCGGTTCGACTGCCTACAAATCGGACTAGTCGCACGTCTCTTTACGCCTTGCCTCGGACTTATCAAAGGACTGGAATTGCTGATAGGACTGACGAGTTGTTTTATTGCATTTCCGTTGGTATTCACAGGACTCTGAATCCTCTGCGTTCCTTTGTTTATCATTCTAGGCGAGGTCACTTGACTCGCAGGTGAGCCGCTTTGAACTTGAACTTGGATAGGAGAGGAGAGTTCCTGTTTTACAGGACTCGGGGTTTGTATGTTCGGTTTGAAATCCAACGGGTCTGTCTGACACTGCGTCGATTGCTGCTGACACTGTGTTCCTGATTGCTGCTGTGCTTGCACTTGGGTTTGCAATTGTTGCGTGTTGCTCTGTAATTGCGGACTCGCCACGGAAGTAATCGGCGGCGAGAAGATTTGTATGTTCGCAGAGGACGGATTCAACATCTGAGTCCCGTGATTCTGATAAAACTTATGTTGTTTGGCATGCGTCTGATGCATACTCTGTGTCACAGTGTTCGATATACTTGATTGTTGTCCTTGTACACTTTGCGGAACCTATAATCATCATAGTTATAAAATATAACATTATGTCATTCAATAATAATTTCTATACGTAAAATATATCCTTGTAAGTGAATATATATTTACAACAATTCTCTGCTTACCGTGATATTATTAATGTAACTACTATTCAAGCCACTTGGCATTGTTACAGATGTAGTTGGACTTAAAGTTTGAGATGTTACTGGCATAGCAGCAGTGGAGGTTTGTGTCTGAGTTTGCGCCGCTGACGTCTGGTTCTTGAATGTATTTTGTGAATGTATATTCGACGCAACTGTTGAAACTACACTGAACGTTGTTTCGGCAGTCTATCGTGGAAAAAAGTATTTCGTTGCAGTAATAAATATTGAACAAATATTTCGTATATTTTGTTGGCGATTATTTTCTGTTGCAATAATTCGAATGTACTTACGCTATTGACAGAATGTGTAGTGGTGCTAACGACTTTTCCACTGGCTAATATCTTTGTTTGCTCCTGGAATAATTTCGTCAATGCCGCCTGATCATGCGACGTGCCAGGTTTTCGAGATGAAAGAGCTTGGATTTGTGACTGAATGTTTTTCAACTGTTGCTGCAAGTGAGCAGGGAGCTGAATAGTTTGTACTCTTTGTACCATTTGACCATTTGAAGGAACTGACACGTGACTGCCAGTAGAAGACGAAATTAAAGGACCATTGGCAATGATTTGAGTCGGCTCGCTCTTAGTAGGATTTGTACTATGAGATACCGTCGTGCTTGTTTTATTAGAAGTGTCAACTTTTTGTAAATTGGACGTATTCGCCGTAACTATTGTTGGTCGAGTAACAGTTACTGTCTTCGTCTAAAAAAAAAATAGATTATTAATAAGAAAAAGCGTGACAGAACATCGATTTTGTAATTTTAATACATTTTTAGAATAAAATCGATAACTTGTATCAATAAAAAAATGTAAGTAAAGCAGATTGAAAGGTATAGAATTTTACCTGTGAGTTTACGATGCTTTGAGCAGTAACAGCAACTTTTGTCTTTTTCACGATCTTCGCCTTCTTTGGTGGATTATTGCCTAAGTTCCGAATTTGTTGTTGATTTAGGTTGTCAATAAATTGACTAGGAAAGCCGGAATTTTGAATTTGTATATGTTGCGGTATCTGAGATGGTGCAGCCTGTACCACGATATTCTGAATATTATTTTGGATTGTCGGGGCTCCGCCGGAACTGTTGACGATTATCTGGCTCGTTGGAGTATTGATCTGAACTCCTTGCAGATTCTGGTTACTTGCATCCGGCTCGCCAATCACTATCTTCTGCGTTTGATTTTGATTCTGCGTCTGATTTGTGGCATTTAACTGCCCAGCCAAAAGTTGTTGCAAGAGTTGCTGACTGATCACTTGCATCTGACCGTTCGCGTTCGCGATCAGCAGCTGATCGTTAGGGTTCAAGTTTCTCAATGCATTTAAAATTTCGGGGGTAATTTTAGGTGCGTTATTCAGTATATTGTTCGCCGCCGAGTTTAATATATTTGCACCTTGGGATTCGACATTTTGAGATTCGTTCTGTTGGCTGGTAGGAGTAGGAGTGGTCGTGATCAATATATTCTGATTCTGATTATTTTGTTGCGTATTGATTCCTTGCTGTACTACGTTAGCCGAGTTCTGAGACTCGAAGTGATGTGCATTAACGGAAGAGAAGGTATTTGCCGTCACTACCTTCTGCTGCTGAACATTCACATTTTGCTGGACACTTGTGTTGTGTAAAACGGCAGACGTATTTTGCTGCTGCAAACTCATGACATTCTGCTGCGCGTGAGCTATGTCCTTGATACTTGCCTGCAAATTTTGTTCTATATTATTGCCAGTTGTATTTTGTTGCAATACGTTAATCGTATTTTGTTGAATACTCGAATGTAAAACATTCATAGTGTCATGCTGTTGCATAGTGTTGCAAGAACTCTGTTGCTGCAATATATTCATGGAATTATGATGTATGTTTGAGCTTTGTAAGTTTTGTTCAAATATTTGTTGCACATTTTGAGTTTGTACGGTTTGTGCAGTGATTTGTTGATTATGCTGAAACAGTGGTGATTCCTGCTGCAACGTTAGAGTCTCTTGTTGACTCGTTTGCTGAAGACTCTGATTAGTCTTGGACATATGATCGTTTTGTGCTATTGAGCTACCGGGTAATGATTTCTGCATATGAACGCTATGTTGTTGCTGCTGTGGCTGCTTTCTCAAATTTTGCCGTATATTTAGCGAACAAGCGTTCATGACTCGCACCTGACTAGATTTTTGTAGAGAAACATTGGAATTTTGTTGATTGGAACTCGTCTGACTTGCATTAGGCATTCGAGGACCCTGAATGCCAAACATCGGCGTAGCCTTTGTTGCTAAAATATCTGGGGCATTCAGTGGAGTATTATTGCTCGTTTGTGACAATGTGGTTTGAACATTCTTAACTTGCATCAGTTTTTGTACATTGACGTTCTTAGACGTCTGTGTCTCCTGTAAAGATCCGAGGCTGCTCTGTACGCAAATATTAGATAATGCATTAGTTTCTTGAGGAACGTTTGTATTCTTCTGCTGATTAATCGGCTTTGAACATATCTGGCCATGATGCGGACTAGTAGTGCAAATGACATTTTGCGAGCACGTAGAAGTTATGGTTGAAGCTTGATTTCCACTAGATAAAGGAGATTTGGCTTGATACTTTTGTCTTTTCTGCGTTGTACTTTGAGCTGTGGGCTGTGGCGTGTTTTGCGTTTGGCTGAAAAATTGTGAGATAATCTGCGAATTTTGTCCGCTACCTTGAGTCAGGGATCGTATCAGAGCTTGCGCGGTCGCCGAATCTATTTCGGGTTGATTGGGTTCGGGAGTATGCTGTAGAATAAGTTGTTTCCCGTCTTCCCCAATTGATATACGAAATTGTCCCGTTAGCGTGTTTTGTACAGGCATCTGAAGTTGGGTGACAAGCTGATTGTTAAGTGGCTGCGATACAGAAGGTTGCGTGTTCGTTGTGTTCGTTGCAGGTACTTGAGTTAGAACAGGGCTAGCAGGAACTGTTCCTTGTGATGAAAGTTGGCCTAGAGATTGCCCGGCATTAGTTTCACTTTGTTGCGTTTGACAAGGAACTTCGGTTTCAGGTGTCAGCTCAGAATCAAAAATATCATCATCGTCCCCAATACCCGATATTTTGATAATACGGGCGAGATCCAACTTCGGTTCGTCATCTTTCCGTTTGGCTTTCTTCTTCTTTTTCGCTTTCTTCTTGGGAGGCGGAGGCAACAGATTTTGTTCCGAGACAGGTTGCGTGCATGAAGCATTGCCAGTAGTGTTACCAGATGTGACTTGTGAGATTTGCGACTGAGGACTTTGTACCATAGCATTCTGAATTACGATGGGATTGCTAGTTCCTGAATTAGCTATAGAATTAAAACATATCAAAAAATTAATATCAAACTTATACAGTTTGATTAAATTTAAAGGTATAACAAAAGATATGTAAAATATGATTTAAAAGATTCTACGTATTTTTAAACATTTAATTTAGATAAATGTCAATAAAATAAAATAAAAATTTCAGTTGTTTCAATTTAAAGTGCTCCACATTATTTTTTAACAATATTGTGTTCTACAATATTTTTCAACCAAGAGATTTAGTATTTTATTTTTTATTTTATTTGTTAACTTAATTTAAACGTGCATTAATATTTATATTTGATATTGTAATATAAGTTGCTTTATTATAATGTCGTTATATAATAACTTACATGGTGCAGGACTAGATGGAGTATGCCTTATTACTGGAGAAGCAGCTGGAGGAAATCCATTGGGTACAGCAAAGAATGTGGGCGCAATCCCCTGCAGTTGCATACCTTGTGCTGTGACAACTCTCACCAATTGCTGTTGTGTTAACTATGTGAATAGAAATTAAATATTTAATTCATTTCTTGCTTTATTGGATATTTTTCATCATGCTATAATTTGTATGGAAATATCTAAGAGACTGTTATATATATTCTATACATTAACAGCTATTTCGTATAAAAATGTGTAAATATTTTTATAATAAAACTTCTAAGAATAACCTTTGTAACATAATTGAAATTCACGTAATTAAGGTAAAAAAATTTATATAAACAAAAAAATATTTAACGGAAATTTAATAAGCGATGATTATGAATGTGAGTATGAAGAATGAGTGAATGAATGGATGAAACCATCACCTGTGCGGTATGCGTTTGTTGCTGCGCGCCTGCTGGCGTCCTTAGTATAAGTTGAACGCCTCCTGGCTGTTGCTGTACAATGACAGGTCCAGTAGACGGCAATACCTATATACCAAATGTGACAATATGAAGCATAGAAGCAACATATCTTATGATAATAGAAGAACGCATGTAAGCAGTTGTAATAAATATTAAGCATATCAAAGTACCTCATGATGTATATATACTTTTATGTAATTATATAATGAATATGCAGATGACAGAAATAATAGAGAAACACAGAGATGTGACTATAATAATATACCTGATTAAGTAGCAAACCCTGTGCTGTTGGGATCATTGTTGCTGTAGTTGGACTTGGTTGTGGTCCAGCAAGAACAATTTGCGGCTGACTCTGCTGCGTTACCTATTAAAAAAAAAATTTACTTTAAAATAAAACTTTGTGAAATTAACAATTAAAAAGGAAAAAAGTTTAAAAGTCAAATGCGTTTAATTGTGCGTGAGTTAACATTATGAAATATGTAACTCACAATTTAATATAATATTATAAATTGTATGTTTGTTATTAATATATTTCGACTCTATTTTAAGCCATCTTCAATAAAGCGATGACAGATAAATTAAATAATCCCACGTTTTCCGACAACCATTAGGTGAACATCTCAAAATTGAATGAACAAAGACAGCGTAATTTTCATGAGAAAATAATAGTAAAAAATATAACTAATATTCATAGTTTACAAAATAATCGAATCAGAACCGAAAGTTGGGTTTAACCGACAAAGAGAAATGAAATCAACTCACCAAAATCAATTCAGAGAAGGTGGGATCGAAATCCATGGTAAAGACATCAAAAATATGTTTTTTCAAGGGAAATAAAATAGATTAAACCAAATTAGTTCTAATTCCAAAAACTTATTGTCCAAACTACTTTATTGTTTGTTATGGATGAACTGAAGACAGGTCAAACGTTTGACATTTCATTATTTATATGTATTTAGATAACAACACTAAATTTAGATGATATAATTAACACTAAGAATTACTTGGTTTATCAGTTCATTTTACTTCCTTTGATTTTAAATTATTGAACTTTGAAAAACTTTTATATTTTATATTTTAAATATTTTTAGTATCGTAATACTAATAGATTAAGCACAATCTTATATCTGTCTCTTATACAC
>VBVR01002159.1:0-24531 GCA_011638315.1 Tetramorium parvispinum
GCACTATCTTGATATCACTATTTTTGTAGTAAAAATAAATTTGAACAAAAGTTCTTTTTTTAGGCCTAGTTTTTTAGGGGTTTTTTGAGCGCGTAACTTGGCGCGTTTTTTTACCTTTTTTTGAAAATTTGATTTACGGTAATTTGTCGGATTTGAGAAATTTTCTCTTTCTTTATTGAGCGATGAAGTCTAGATGTTTTATCTTGTTGTTAGATATAATTCTTGTAATTTTTGAGAGAAAGAAAGAGATTCCCTGTTATCCGTGGACGTTCCAAGATACGGTATAATTTCGCGTAAAGTGCGACGCGACGAAGCGTGGAGCTTCTTTGCGTTCGCGTAACTGTTTCTCCCGCGGGAACTCGCATAATCGCGTTACGTCGTCGTCGCCGTACGAAACGCGGGCGTTTACGAGCTTCTCGGATCGCGTGGGAGTCGAAATGTGTGGAATTGCGACCGAAAATTTACGAGCGATAGTTCACCGGTCTTTTTACCGCACGACCGAGGGAAAAAAAAGCTGGGCGCGAGTAGAGGAAGACGAGCGAATACGAGTTTGGAATTGGCTGGCTCGCGCTCGGCGCAATAAACGATGATACTTGCATCGATGGATGGAATAACGAGTATGATAAATCGCTTCCGGCATAGACTCGCGTGCGCGCGCGGCAACACTAAGACGAGAACGGACGAGAGAGGACAAGGAGACATCCAGGAGAGACATGGCGTGGAGGAATTAAAGGACGACGGGATGCGAAGTAAGAACGCTCGGGCTGGCCGATCGTGACAGCCGGAAATAATGGTCGCAGGAAAGTGGTTCGCCGACGAGGGCGGATGTTCTCGTCGTGCACACGCCCGAACGAATCCGCCTGGAATTACGGAGTGACGAATTTCCAGTGTAACCGTAAGTCCATAACCTGCACCGAGTACCGCTCGATTCATCGTTCTGACGTGCGAAGAAAATGTTATTAAAGAACGGAAGTCCGTGAGGTTTGAGAGAGATTAATCCGTCAACATACGTTGCAATGTCCAAGATATTTAATATAAATTAAAGATGTGATGATGATCCATTAATCAGATTAATGGAGATGATTGAAATGTCGGATAATTGTGAATTAATATCGTTATATGATCGGCCGAAGGTAGAAAATTAACATTTCTGTGCGAGGAATAAGTGTATCGACGCGACGTGACATTTCTCATGTCGCTGGGCATCCACGGCCTTGAAAGAAACGCAACCACTTGGAAGAAACGTTCGACTCGAGGTCGCTGCACGTATATCGATTACACACCGGTGCGTCGTATAATTACAGTGACATCGGCATTACGTAATTTTCCAATTACAGCGAGCAGCTTTCCAGCCTCGGGCGATTGCTTCCTCCACCTCGTGATCGCCGCCGCCGTCGTCGATACTCGAGGAAGAATGTCGCGCGCAGTCGCTTCTCTTACTTGCCTTCGCCTTTGTCGTCTCTCTTGTCGGGCGACGGGCAATGTGGGACGAGAGAGGGCGGACGGAGAAGCCAGGAAGTCGTGCAGCATGGTAACAGTGTATATACCCATCGGGTAAATTACACCTGCGCCGACAACGCAACGCGCGCCTGGACGCAACACACACGGGTCGGCTTTGACCCCCGGGGGCATCGTAACAACCGCTGCCACCACCGAGCCGGCGGTTCCAGAACGGCGGTTTCGGACGACAGCCGGACGTACGCGCACCGGAGGTGCCCCCGAAAATGGCCAAAAGCGAGACAGTGCGAGCCGGGAACGGCGGGGGGACCGCGGGGACGAGACCGAAGAGGCGGTCCACCTTCTCTTCCATTGTGTCCCGTGCGCTGTTCCCATTGCATCGCAATTACCGTACGCACGCACTCCCCCTTCCCCCCTCTCTCTCTCTCTCTCACTCACTCACTCACTCACTCACTCACTCAGTATACCGTACGCAATAAACATTTGTCGTACCCTGTCCGCCCGTCGTTCCCTGTTCTCCCTTTCCGTTCTCTCTGTCCCTCTCATCCCCTTCGGCGTCTCTGTTCCTCTGGCCGGCGTGCCGGGCAAGCACGATATATTTTCGCGATGCATAATATTACTGCGTCCGCCGCTGCATCCATGTCATTGTTCGCGGTCGTGGTGCATGACGGCCGCCGTACCCGCGTATTCGTATGCGTGCACGCGTGCGTGCGTACGTACGTGCATGCGTGAGTGCATGCGCGTGTACACGAATCATCGAGGCTGCCTCTGTGCTATTCTCCGTGCAGAATCGCCACTGCGGCCAGTTAACCAGAAGTCTATTACTGTTTCAACCGATCTGAAGATCGCTTTTTAGATCGAGAGGAAAAAGAAAATTGCGGGCATTGCAAATATTTTTATTAATTCTTTTATCAATAAAATACTTTTATTTTTGAAACGTAAGACGATTACCAATTGCTCTATGTTACATTTTAATTAATCGCATTTTGAAAAGTATCAGCGTTATCGGATGAATGTAAACGATCTCGTGGAAAATCGCGACAAAATTTGCGCCGGCGGCACGAATGAAATTCCGGCGATGCGATCGACGAATATTCCTGGTTCTTTCGTGCGGCAAGGCTATGATCTTTTGCCGAATGCGCGACAGATATCGCGACGGCGGCGACGACAGTGACAGCGTATGCGTCGCCGATCGATTCCCTCGCGGTGCGATAGCTGGAGAAAGCCAGTCCCGGTAACGGATATATATACCCGGTTCGCTCTCGGCATAATCGTGAAAGAGGAAGCACGAAGAAAATAGATGGAAGAGATTTTACTGCATCGTATTATAGTAACACAGCGTAGGAGAGAAGGAGAAGGAAATGACCGAGTGGTAGCGGAGAACGAAGGGAAGAAAATCGCGAAATCAGAGACGTATACGTTATGCAAAAAGCAGGGATGCGTTCGTATCTTTTCATAATTTTACGCGCTCTGTTATTAATATATGTATAATGATACAAACACAAAGATGAGAGACATCACAATAGATATCGATAATTGATAATAATTCCTAATAATTTACAAACTGTAATTCAAGCTTCGTGAGGTAAATATGAATATTATTAGAATAAACAATTAGATAAATTTTAGTTGATTATAATTAATAGCCCGCGCGCGCGTTTACAGAATACAACGAGGATATATCCAGAATTAATTTCTAACTACGTTCCTGGATAGGATTATCCTTCTTTGAGTTATATATGGTAGAAAGAAGCTTACGTTTCCTCGCGCTTGATGTTTTCGAGCGAACGACGCCGACGTTTCGGACTCCCCGGAGATATTTTTCGGAAACTTTATCCGCGTCCTCCACGCTGTGAATTCAGTGGCCAATCAAGAATGATTCCGCAAATACTTCGTTTCCGAAGTTCGGCTTCGAAGGAGCTTCAACTTCGCCGAACGGATGGACGAATTCGTCTTCGTGAATCTCCGTGTCTCCGTGAAACATTTGATTACGTAAACGCGAATCCTGAGCGACGCGTATCTCGATGCATTCCGAACAGAAAATAGGAGCGGAAAAATTCGGCGCCGATCGAAATAAGTTAGGTTTACTCAACTTCAATCTCTGAACTCGTAGAGTCAAAATTAGTGTTTAAAAATGCATTTGTTGCCTCTTATTTTTCTCTTCGCTCGATTTCTGTAGCTCGGAATAGGAACCAGGCAAAGCTCATTTTCTTTACGACTAGGATTTCTTGCCCGCTGTTTTACGTCAGAAAATGGAAGTAAGATTTTATGGATGCAGGTTCTCGATCGGTTTGCCTCTCGAATAAGAGGTAAGCGGCCAATCAAACCAACGGGATTCGGGATGAAAGAAAGGACGAAAGGCCAAAGAGGTGTCTTGCCTCCCGATCCGATCCGCGGTTTGGTCTTCTTTATGGGACCACCGCACCGGCGGCTGCTTTTCCGATGGCAATGCGGGCTTCCTGTTCCTTCATGTTCCTTAAATCTTCGTGATTCTCTGCGGACCCCGGGATAAAAGCGAGTATGCAGGGATAGCGTCGAATGGATTGAACGTTGAAAAATGCAGGCGCCGCCGAGTTATGACGCACAGTAGAGCTGCCGTATGTACATACGTACGCGAAGCGTTGCGCCGGTATATCGAATAACGAATGAATTTGATTTAGCACTCGTGAACGTGGAACGGTGAGAGCGGAGCGATAGTTACAGTTATCCAGTAAAATGTACGATGAAATTGCGTTGGAAACGCAAATAATTGAGAACATAGATACACGAGCACATTTAAAAATAAGTTTAATAATAATTCAGTTTATTAAGAATGTGATAATAACTTTAACGATAAGTAATTATATTCTAATTAATTTTAATTAATATTATCTGGTTATCATCTGTATCCGATAACCGAAAAATGTTCTAAAAGTATCATCCAATTTTTATATTTTATCAGTTATTTATTTCTTAAAATAATTTTAATTAAAATAATTAATTTAATTAAAATAAAATCTTAAAATAATTTTAATTAATTTCCTGATTATAGCTAATGATTTATGTATTTGTGAATTATCATTATTAATTAGGCGACTTAATTAGATGCTTTATACTTAAGATAATTGAGAATGGATAATGGATGTACTGCTCATCGTACCGACTTATTTTTCGTCACGTTTAATAGGTGTTCGGTTGCATAATTGTATAATTATCACTTGACTTCTGTTGCCACAATTCCGAGAATTCACAGTCATCTCGCTGAGAATTAATGAATTAATTGGATCGTGCTATTACAACTCAGCTCGTCAGTTTGTCGGTCCAACTGGTCCGTCATCCTTTTACCTAATCATGTAAATATCTTCCAGGAATTGATAAAGGCATTTCTCTGCCTGAAAATTATTAAATATAGAATGTTCTTTCGGCCAAAGATTTTTATAATAATTTTAATATTAATGTTTTTCTTAAAAAATTATGGACCATTTTTTGGCGCAGTCTTTCGACATCACTTATATCTTTGCAATTAAATTACATAAAACATTCGGTACGTTTCCAGAACCCTATATAATTTTCCGAACCATTTGTGTGATTTATTTCGTAATTCTACCGCTCTACGAGCGATTGTGTTGAGCCAAGTTGACGTAAAGAAAGAGGAGGGAGTCGCAGTTTTTCTCGCAAAAATTTCTTGCGAATCAAAATGAAAAAAACCTGAGGCTGTGATATTGGTTACCTCAAATCCTACTCCCTTCGTCCTCTTTGTCGCGAGATTAAGCAGCTGTCCCGATTCGCTCCGACGTAACTTTTTGACCGAACGCGTATCACTCTCTCTCTTCCATCTCTGTACCCCGCGTTGTCGTTAAACCTCCTTCGTCTCCGTCGCCGTTCTCTCTCGTCACTGTCGGGCAGATTCAGGACGAATGGAAGGGGCGAGATAAAGACACGGGTGGCGGGGGAGGGAAACGACGTCGTTCCACGCCGTAGTCCAAAAGCTGGGTCGCGATTCGAGCGGCGGTCGTTAACCTTTTTTCGATTCTCGGGATCATGGTTGCCGCGCGACCTCGTTCCCTACGTCCCAAACGATCTCGAGGATCTTCCCTCCCGCCGTCGCCGCCCACCATCTTTCACCCTCGATCAAATTGCTCGCTGAGAAAGTCGATGCGCGCAACGAACTGAACGGGCGATGGTCTACAAGCAGGTGGAAAGCTCGATTTTTAATCGTGCTTCAATATCGCTTACGATAAACCCCTTTTGCTAGAACAACGATTCTTGTGTGCGCATTTGTTTTATCCTCATCAATTTCTATGTAATTTAATTTGATATTCAATTAGGACACATAACAGTTGATTATTAGAAAAAATATTTCAGTAAAAAATTGAATTATTTATTCCTACAAAAACATTGTATTAGGTTTCAGAAAAAGCATAATGATAAGAAATATCATCTTGGCTTTGAGATGGGTTCTCTTAATAGACGGATTCCATTCGCGACAACTGATTCGATTTTCCTCGGTGTCGCACGATCACAGATTCTCCTCGTAACACGGTAATTACCTGGCGAGAATTATCGCACGTTCGTTTCGCCTATCGACGTATCGGCATCGCGGACCGCGCGAGGTTTAACGGACGGCTCTCATTAGTCGCAGCTGCGTTTCGCGTACAGCTGCGACGCACCGCGACGACCGTAGTTCGAATGCATCGCTTAGTGTATGGAAAAGCTTTCCCCTCCCTCTATCTTTCTTTCTCTCTGCGTTTCTCTCTGCGCCGCGCGATTTATCGAGCGCGGACGCGCGAGAATAAATAAGCCATGGCACATAAATACACGAGTCCAAGCCCTGGTCGCGGCTTGCTCGCTCATGGAAAAAGCGAGAATAGAGAAAGGCGAGTAAGAGAATAGTCGAGGCAACGGAGGCGAAGATGCGAGAGATTTATCACGTTTGTGCGAAAGCATTGCCGTCTATCTCATATTAATACAATGATGGTTCTTTCGCTGCGCAGAGTAAAATAGGGAAATTTCCGCATTGGTTTAGAAAAATGATCGGGTTATTTTCGCCAAGTTTGTGCCAAGTCTTCAATCTTAAGAATATCGTGGGTAATGATAGTTATTCGTACAATTTTTAATCTGGAGCAAATTTTCTTATGCAGCTTCCTGCGTATACTGCAAGAACTTTAGAATTATTAATTTAATTTCTAAAGATCGTGTTTGATGATTCACGAAATTGATTTTTTTTTCTTAAAAATTTTGATGTTTATTGTGTGTGCATATATTGTATAAAATATATACAAAACTTTTGAAGTTTTTTTTAGTATGGTTTGTTTTTGACATTGTTATTGGATGGTCCTAATATTTTTTTTTACTTTTTGTGAGTATGAACGTTTAGTTTGGTAAAAATAAATTTCCGAAGATATCTTTCATTTAATTTAAATAAGCAAAACCAGTTTGAACCCCTGTTTCTATACAAGAGATGCTCTTTGTGCAGTAAATTTGACCCGGTCGCGCTCGAGCCACTACATCATCCCTCTAAAAATTGAATTTACTATCGGGTACGACCGTATATTCGAATCTACCCGTCGTGGTGCATCGCGATGCAACCGCGTCCGATGCGATCGGGACTCGACCGCGCTTGCGATTGAGTTTATCTTTGCTCGTGCGCCATTAAAAAGGCGTGCGGTTCGACACCTAGACCCCATACGTTCCGCTGCAAAATCAGTGCGCTTGGAAGTCTGAGCCGTGTCGTACTCGAAGGGCAATTAAGATAACGTATCGGCTCCGGTCGTTTCGATCGGCGTCGCTCGGCGTCCCGTCGCCATCGGCATCGCCGTAATCTTAATCGTGGTCATATTCGTTGCGCCGGATACGATTTTACGGACGTCGATCGCGATCGCGGATAAAGAGATGAGAAGGGAGGGAGGCCGCGAGCGGGTAGCGCGGAGAGAAGGAAAGCGCACCATCGGAATCTCTGGCCGTGTATTCGTGAGTTATGGTTTATATTCTTCTTTTGAGCCGGCAGCGGTGGCACGGCCAGATATTATACTCTATTATTATTTTTATATATTGGATGATTTATGTGCGAATGGGATGCCCGCGTGGCTTAATAATTATTCTCATGGGAGAGGTGAGATATGCGATAACGCCAATGATATTAATACAAATTTCAATTTGTGCTAACATTTATTTATATCGAGAACTATTTTATTGTATTCTGATTTGCTTGGAAGTTCTTAGAGAATCTAATTTAACTACAAGTAAATTATCTATGAACACGTGCTTAGAGACAAAGGTCTTTGTTTTCCGATAGGTTTGACGAATTCCAATTATGCTTTTATACGAGATCTTTTGTATCTTTGTGCTATCAAATACAATGGTTACTGAGAATTTTCAACTTTTTGGACGGTATCTAATGAAATGTAGTATCTCTCGAGACGAGACGGACAGAGCGTCGCTTCGCAACAATGTCTCGCTCAATGTCAATGTGTCAACCTAATATGATCGATATCGAAATTCTATCTGCGGTGAAGTCTGGGCTACGACCGATCATCGTAGCGTTACGTAATTCCCATCCGTTTAATCAAACGTCATCCAAACGTCTTTGCGATATTTCTATAATTACTAACACGTGTCAATCGCGGGCAGCTCGCCTTTGAAATCTCCGTAATTGCGGATCGATTACTTCAGTTTAAGTGCCTTTGACAGGGATCACATCGCAACCGCTTCGTACGTCTATTTAATTTCAAGATGAATCCAATAAAAACATCTAGCAAAAGAATTGAAAATTTGTCTCGATGTAATCAAATTAAGATACACAGGATAAGTCACTTTAAATTACTATATATATATCTCTTCTATTTAGGAATCTCATATTGCACTCTTTTGCCCATTTCTTTGATATAAGACAATTTTAAGCTTGCTCCCTCAGAGCTCTGCCAAGTTTAGGATTAATCGGTCATTCACTGGCGCATCTGCCCTACAAACGACATCGCCTCTAGCTTTCGTAAAATCTTGTTTCCTTCTTTTTCTCTTTCTCTCTTATTTCGCCGATTGACGGAGTGCCCTAGAGCTGCCTGCGCAACATTGGGCAGAAACGAAATCCAAGAGAAGAGCCTCAGAGTGCGCTCGTACCGTTTGCCGTCGAGTTTTGGAAACGAGCCAGCCAGCAGGTGCACTCGCCCTCAACGTAGAACAGACGTTAAGGTAGATCGTGCAGCGCGTCTTTATCCTCCTCGAAGCTCGAGGAAGAGAAGAGGAAATGAGAGAAAAAAGAGCCAAGAATGCCAGATCTCAGAGGAAACGTCGACAAAGTAACGTCGAGAGGATCTCTACAGTGTCGTCGCTGGTCACGCTGGCTTCCCTCGTTAATGAGAGAAGGAGCCGAGGCATTTTCGGCTGTGTGCCGGCTTCTCCTTCACGCATTCGGCCTTCGATGATGTGTATCTTCTGGCACGAGAAGCAGGAAATGGCAACAAAGCCGAGATTTTCCTTTCCTTTCATTAAATTGCGGAGCGGGGCGACTTGACGAGGAGAATAAATCAAGCAATCGCGATGATATCCCTCGACAGGTGAGGAAGTGGGGAAGCGTTCTCTGTGAAATGAACGTGCGATTATTTGCCTGTGAAATAATCGCGTGTTGAATGTAATGGTGGCGGTAGCGGTAGCGACGGCGGCGGCGGCTATCTTGATACCGTCTCATGATGCACAATTACGGCTCGCGGAACGAATCCCGGGTTTTCCGCCAGCGCGAGAGTTTTTCGCGACACATTGGTTTCGCAGAAATGCGCGAAAAGCTCTCGCTTAATTGTCCCGCGGAACTTGCACGCGGTATTTTATTACATTTAATTAACAAACCGCGACGGACTAGATAAATTACGAATTCGCTCTCCGCTCTTTGTTCACTTTAACTTGTTTTGAAGGCGGATTTTCGGATTGCAATAATCAGTTAACTTTGATCTGTTCACGTTACGATGGTTTACTTTAAGACCACAAGTCTCCTATTTTTAAATTGCATTCGAGAACGGAGGGAAAGAGAGACGCGAGTACCGAGGTATCGAAGCTCAAATTCCGAGCAAATAGGCATGGTCGCGCGGGATCTGCCACTGTGGCTTGTATCCGTAAGCCCGGCTTTGATCTCTCCGAAGGCGATTTCGTGCGATATTACGAAACTCAATGCCTCCAAAGTTGCCCGGAGCTTCTCGTATCGAGGATAGACTTTAATGGCGATCCCGTCGATATTGTCTGGGGAACTGGGATAGCTCTCGGAATCGTATCGATCCGCGGCACTCGCCACGCATCGTATGGCGAGCCGCGTTTTTTTTAGAGTGCGACAAAAAGCGCTAAAGATAGATGCGCGTTGTAGCGACGCGAGAAAATGGCGTTCTTAGAAAAGCTCGCTTTCGAAGCGGCCCTGTCTGTTTTAATTGGTTACAAGATGTTTCTCTCGGCGACATCCGGCCGCCCTCGGAGCGTAACCGACTTCTGTTTTCCGCTCGACAAATCATTGGTGGCTAATCCAGTGTCATCTGACTCCAATTCCATCATTTATATCACACACATGAAAGACACGATGAAAACGTGTTTGAAATTATTTAAATTCTGATAGGCGAGAGGGAGATGATGCGTCAACGAGTGAAAACCATTGATTGACTAAGAGAGAGCATTTAATGAAAAATAATTTTGATATATGTACATTTACCTATGTTATATCGATATACACGCGTATTTACACGCAATATTTGTAGATTTCTCTGTCAAGTTTTTCAATTATTTCAATTATTGTCGATTTCGATCCACTGGCAATCAATCGTCGCTTCGCACGTCCCTTTGTTCGCTCGTCGGCAGAAAGCGGAAAGTCGATACGCGCCTCCGTTGAATTAAAAGCATGTACTGCCCCTTCTCCGCTCCAATAATAGAACACTTCCGACGTGGCGGACTTAATCGAATCAGCGTGAAATGCTCGTACGGGGCTAATCCCGGGGCTTCGGACTCGTTAGAGCTCGCGAGAGCGAAGGGTTGCCCAATAACAATACGAAACCGGACAGGCGTGTTACCTATGGCGATCGTCGGCGCGCCGAGTTAAACTTCAAAGCTCGCAATTAATCACTGCCAGTGTAATATCTGGCCGAACTTTCGCGGCGGCTTTATCGGCGGCTTACGAGGGCCGGAAGTTTCGGACTAAGCTCGCTTTCGCACCACGCCACATATCCGGTGAGACGGAAGGGCCTAAATATCCGCGGATTCGTTTGACCAGCAGTAAATTCAAGGGGGATCGAAATTTTAAGTACCGGTCGCTTGTTTACACCGACTGGAGCGAAAATTCAGTCGTCTTTAAGCGGGACGAGTGGTGGCTCGAAATCCCAAATACACAGTTAGGCAAAACCGTATCTCTCGGGGGATGTATTTCAGACGCCCCGTTGAGGAAGGGTTATCGTTCATTATCCTTTTCCACGATCCGATGGATTTAGGAATTTCCTCGTCCTTCCACGGCACAAGTGCCTCCTGCGAGCCACTGATATACATTAATCCTTCTAGATTTGTTTTCCATTAGAGTGAGCAATATAAATGCTTTTGTCTGATCGATATTTGTTCACGCATTGCTGAGCAAAATTTCATGAAATATTTCGCGTCTACTTTTACACTCACTGTTTTGTCGATTGATTGACTGTTATATCATAATAGTTACTTCCGCTTATATTTTTCATTCCCCAATAATTTGATGTTGATTAATTTAAAATCTGTGAAGTGGCACCCCGAAATGTAAATTTTTACAAAATTTATATGGTATTCGATTGTCCTCAATTTGTCCATATTTGTAACATAAATATTTTTTGTGCTGATAAAACTTTTATTTTTAATTTTTTTATGAAATAGATAAATTGTTTATGGACAAGTATGGACCAACAATAAACAATTGGAATTTGTATATAATAAAAAAATTGCATATAGAGATGCTGATGATGAAATTTTTTTCTTTAATTTTAATTTTTTTTGGAAGGTGAAAAAATTGATTATTTGTGAACAAATGTGGATAAATGGTGACAATCAAATGTCATATCAGTTTTGTGCAAAAATTTGCATTTCAAAGTGTTCACTTCATGACATGATTAATTTTATTGTTAGAACATCGTCATGTGAATCTCGAGCTTATGCGTTCATGCGCCGCATTTTACGCTTATCTCCTTTGACATCGTATACTATCAATCATTAATGTCGGATCGCGATCGTAGCGGTTTTCCCAATGTGTCGATGACTTGGTCTTTTGAATTATTTACTATCGTACGAGAAAAGACGAGGGTCTCAAACAATGACGATGTCTGAAGTAACAGAGAGGGACATGCACTCATTCATCGGGTTTTGCTCCGACGCACGAACCGAAACGTTTCGATCATTATCGGTGTTTACGTTACGGGCGATTGGCTCGAGTCAATGGACATATCTTCTATTTCACGTCAAAGGGGTTACGCAAAGATATTGAAAAACGAGGCTTCCGTGTGCTCGAAACGCAGTCACGCAGCTGGGATTCTGTCGATGGGATCAACGCGTTGCTACCAACCAGCCGTCGTTTGGGAAATAAAGAGCGTCCGATTTCCATGAGTTTCCGCACTTCTATCTCGATGCGACCATAAAATTCGACACCGTCGCCGTACCGGCTCGCCCTTTCATTCTACGTGACTATAGCAGCTTGTCAACCTTTAAGGACGGGACACAAAAATGCGTTACGGGAGAAGAGCCTTGCCACTGCAACATATTCAAAAATCTAAAATTGCCAGCTGCAAATCAATTGAAATAAATTTTTTTTTAATATACTTCAAAAATAATTTTCGTAGGTTAATAATTTTAAATAACAATAAAAGATGATTTATTTTTCTCGATATTATACATATACATAAAATATATTTTCAATGACAAAAGAATTAAGACTTAATGACTTGCCATCTTATACATAAAGTGAAATAAGTAATTATGAAATTTTTGCTATAAATATATATCTAATCACGAAAGTATTTAAACAAATTAATATATTAAAAATATTTAATTCTTATTGCGCCTATAGTAAACTAAATTTTAAATTTCAATTATTATTTCTTGGCTTATTTAAATATTGTATAAATACATTTTGTGTTATAATATATTTGTTATTTCCTTTTTGTAGCTTGTGGAGTTCTTTCGTGAGTTAACTGTTTGTTTTGTTTTAAACTGGTTAAAGCATCAAATTTGAAGTAAAATTTACGTTTATTGCCTGAACCATTTCGTAAGACTTCCAGATAATATAAAAGATGAGTGTCCTGGGTATTTGATGTGCCTGGGTATGCCCGGAATATGAATACGGTAAAGAATAAATATGGAGTAAAGGGGGTAGGAGCCGATCACAATCGCCCGGCTGTCGTCTGGCTTTCGGCAGGCAAAATCGCGACTATGGTCCACGAAGCCGTCCGGTAAGCTCTGGGGTAGATTGATTGTTTTCCGAACGATATGCGGCAGGCTTCATGCACACGTGGGATGTATACAGCGTGTCCCGGTGAAATTTATCACCTCGATTATCTAGCAGAATGGCGCGTCCCAAAGGCGACAAGATAAATGGCGCGTCGGCTTTTCTAAACTGTTTTTCGATACGCTCCTAATGGCTCCAGCGTCGCGATGACAATTATCCAATTGTATAATTTTGCAACTGTTAGGGTCAATTGACATCTGAGATGACGATTTCGCAAGCTTATACGCGACGTACGCGGTAAAAACACCGTCGTCACTTTTACAAAAGTCAGAGTCATTTTTCATTATAATGTAAAGTCACGTTTGCGAGAGATAATCCCAATAGTACAAACTCGCGCACGTAAGAAAGCGTTATTTCCCGGAATACTTTCCTTTGTCCTTTATTTGTGTCGCATAAATACCGAGTTTATACGGAAGAAAACGGAAACAGCGGACGATGGTTTAGGGCGGAAGCGACGGAATAAGGAGTCACGTCGTGCAGTTTCACCGCCTGTTGTTCCTCGCCTTCGTTCGCATTCGAACAAACAACGGCAGTTTGTAGAGAAGCGAAACCTGTAACTTTTATCATCGCGCGTTAAAAATTCTCGGGATTTTTCCTTCCATTTGCACGCGCTCTTTAATATCTCCCAATGTATAAGGTACCTCGATGAATATACTTGTGAATTTACAATCAAAGAGTATTAGACAATTTAATTTCTTAAATTGATATTGTTGTGTAGCAATCCCTTATTTTAATTTAATTAGAAATGTGCAATCTCATCAGCCCTGAAAAGAAACAATTACGTCACGTCGTATGTGATTGCGGGAGCGAATACATCGTTAATCTCTTGAAGTCTTTCGAGCGAGACGAAAGTAGAATTTCAATCGGTGCAAAAGAAATGCGAAAGTATACGTGAATTCTGCCGCTGCGCTGCAATGTCGCACTCTCGATGAAGAAAACTCGCGCCGTTTAAAACTTTCTACGTGGACAAATAAAGGTGCAACAGGATTGCAGGCGCAATTAATTATCGCCTTAGCGAAAAAGTCGCTCGTATCTTGGGCAGGGAAGGCGCTTGTTTGCCCGGCTCTTTCGCCGATAAATCAATCGAATTCGCGAGGAGGTACCGACGAAACGTAGTGTCGGAGTGCATTTGACGGTGCACTTATCGTCGAACGTGCGAGAGATCTCCGGGTGCTCGTTTTTCTCGTCACGAAGGGTACGGCAAAGAGGATTAGATAGAGGCGAAGCTAACGCGTACGCAATCTTTAAAACAGACCATATTTAATGCCACGAGATAGACGCTGAGTCGGCAATGTATTTAAATCCGGGCTGTTAACCGAATTGGTCATTGCAGACATGCAGAATATATACGTGATACAAACATCGCACGTTATATTTTTCGTTCATATAATATATCATTGCGTACATCACGAAAAGAGGGTTTTTTTTTACAATAAAAAACCTCGTGCGTTTGTTTATTGTTAGATTTTTCGTTTCGAAAAAGGGTATTATAGCTAAATTATGATCCAAATGTTTCTGACTGCTATTTTTTATCAGATTCGGTATAATACTTCGCCGGAAGGGAAAAATAATTGCGCCGCGTTGTATTTCGCGTCGCCGACATATAAGCAGCCATATCTCTGTTTAATGGAATGAAGTAGATTGGAAAACGAAATTGGAGCGACTTTGTACGAGGGCGAGGAGGGAGGAGTCTCGCAACCGCGAGGAAACTACAGCTTCCTAAAGAATTAACGTACGTTCCCTTATTTATAGTTATCGCCATTTAAAGCATATTTCCTGGCCGCGGGTACGACCGCGCTGAAAATTTAATGCCTTCCGCACCGTCCCTCCTGCGGGTCGTGCCGAGGATCGGCACCGAGGGCGATACAATGCACCGGAGAACCGTTAATCGCCGTCCTTTCGCGTCGCGCCAAAAGCCAAGGCGTTACGCGCGCGGCGCAATGGTTCTCTTTCTCTCGCCTCGTTCGAAATTTCGTCGTCGTTTTTAATCCACGGCCGTTAAATCCGAGTAGTACAGCGGAAATAATACGACCCTTGCTCGGAAGATGGAAATTTGAAACAGCCGTGTATTTTTTTTTCTCCTCCCCGTGACGTTACGAGTGTCACACGTGCTGCCCGTTGTCGATGCGCGCAATAATTCATCCCTCGCACACTCGGCAACGCGTGTTACGCGCGTCGGCGGCGGGCGGTTGTCGCGCACTCGCGTCCCGCTGAAATTGCGGTACCGCATAAATTATACGGACGAAATTACAGCGTTGCGCAAAGTACGGCGGATCCTACATGTAATTACACTGTTTCGCCCTAAATGATACCGGCTAACTGACATCACGCTAAACACGAAAGTACCGACGCCGAGTCACTTGACGACGTTACTATTTAGAAACGGGCTATATTGGCGGAATTGCCGATGCCACTCGCCCCCCTCCGTGCCCGCTCGCTCGTGTCTCGCATTCGACTTCGACGTGGTTTGCCGTTTAAGAAACAGAGAGAACCAAGTAGAGAGTGCATATACGCGTCACGTTCGTGGCCGGGAAAACCTTGCGCTATGCGTAAAAGCACATAGGCCGCCGAGGCATCAGTGCCGTAGTCACGCTCGCTCTTTGTTTCGAGCGAGCGCGAGGTCATTGTCCCAATTCTCGACTCGTGTCTGTGTTGCCATCGTCGTCGTCGTCGTTGTCGTTGTCGTCGTTCGTCATCGATAGAGATAACAGCGATAACTCACGATTTAGCGACGTGCCGCCGGCAAGCTAATAAATTCCTATGCAGTTAGATCGAGAAGAGCCGCGGCGGTGGTAAAAGATGGAAAAATTATTATTATCCTTTGATGTATATTTTCCCTCTCGTATTGAACAGAGGCGAGGCCATAATCCGATATCGTATTTTACAGGGGGTAAATTTTATTTATTCCTGAACCTTCGTCGCTTTTACGGCTTCTATATACCGCGAATCTGTATTATTTGATGCGATACGCGTGTTGTTAAGATAAATATTTTTTTGTTGTATCCAGATCCGGATTTACTATCGCCGATAAAAAAAAAAGAGACTGTGCGACGATAAAAAGTTTTCCAAATCTCGCATTTACAAAACTCGATAATTCGCTCCGAATAAATCGAATTCGCGCAGCATAATTCTGGTTCATTTTGTGTATTCGATCGAGCACCCGTACGCCCGAAATTGAAAATGCGCGAGTTCAGGTGCGCACTCTCGTAAATAATCTCCATGCCATCTGTCTTAATAGGTAGCCTGGCTGGCTTTACTGCTGGTACAGAAGCGAACGAATGCGGAGATATGTGTGTGCATGTGTTTGTGTGCAGCTTGAATAAATAAACAATCCGGCGCTCCGGCTGCATTTAATATTCCGCGAGGTAACGTGCATATGCGACGATCTCGCGACCAAATGTCACGGTTTCGGACATACGTGTCACATGGAAAATGGAAAATCGCATAAATAAATATAAATGCATCATTGATTTGCGCCCATGGCCGATCCGTGACGTTTCGACGTCCAAGTTTATATCGCAGCGAACTTTTTCCGAAGTAAGATAAATGTGAACCCAGATGGAGAAATATGTGAACTATGGTACAACCTACTCATAGCATGAATTATAAGTAATGTCTAATAAAGAACACGCATAGCGTATTTTTAAAAATTTATTTCAAGTCAAATCAGTCGATTGATAAATATTAAAAGATAGATTAAATTTTTAAATAATTTCCCTTTGTTCGTCATATCTCATTATTATAATTTTTAATGTAAGAATTTACTACATTTTTAAGCGTGTATGATAATCGGCACGACTTACTAATTCGTAAAAGCTCTGAACTAAGATTTTAAATGGACGGAAGTGTACCTCGGAACGTTTCTCTAAATGATACAAACAGACGATTTCCATTATTGTTTGCCATAAAAAGCGGAAAGAGCTGCCGTTTAAAGTCAGTCGTTCCGTCTGCCGGAAAAGCGAGAGGGATGACGCTTTGTGAACATCACATGAAATCCACCTTCAGGGGTGCATTCACGAACTCGGGTCGGTTTCCTACTGTTTGCAAATTTTAAGTGCCGCCCTCGGTTCTTTGACGCCTTTACAATCGCGCGAGGGATTTTTCCCGTTCATGCTGCCAGAAGTGTCCTGGCGAATGATCTTCAGCGGTATGAAACGTGCGTGTTTTTAATAATTTGGGATTTATTTACAGCGACAGATTACGAAACGGCGATGTTATCTCGTTTTGTTAAATCAAGCTGGACAGCTTTTTTTAGTTTTTTTTTTAAACGAGGTATTTTAACCTTTAGAGGACCGCAAAGTCACTATAATTCATATAATAATTACTTATCTATCTTTTGAGTATATACAAAAAATATATATATGTTTATGTACTTTAAACATATATTAAATATTGTTAATAACATTAACCAGAGATTGGATCGCGGTGCGATCTCCCTTCCCCCTTCCCAAGCGCGTGCGCCAACCAAGTATTGTTTCTCTATGTATGTGATAAGGTTTTTTTTGTAATATATTAATCAATCAAATCAATAAAAATATTCAAATCCGACTTCGTAATCGTAATCAGTGATTTCAAAAGTTCATATAAATATTTAATTTTTGAAATTAGAAATTTTTCGTCTTTCTCCTCCATGCAAGACCGCAACGCCATTATAGTGGCTTGAGCTTTGACAAGCACTTTGTATAAGACAGATTGACATATATATATATATACATATAAATTTTTAAGAAAGAATACTGATATATAACGTTCAATTTGCCGGTCCTCTAAAGGTTAATAGATCTTTGATGTTGGCACTTTGAGTATAAATTTTTATAAAATTGGCGTTTGCTTGTCCACAATTTGTCCACGTTTGTCCATAAATAATCGTTCTTGTACAACTTGCAAAAAAATTTTTTTTTTAATTTTATCAACATCCCTAAATGCGTTTTTTAAAATTATGTATGGATTGTTCATTATTTGTCTATATTTGTCAAGTAAATAATTATTTTTTATTTGCAAAATAAAATTAAAAATAAAAAACGCACTTAGGAGGTGCTGACGATAAAACTTTTTTGCAAAACTTTATTTTTAATTTTTGTTTGCTAGTTGAGCAAAAAAACGTACTTTATTTATAGACAAATATGGACAAACTGTGGATAAATGCCACATTAATTTGATTAAAATTTGCATTTCACGGTATCAACTTCACAGACCTCATATTAGTGTAGAAGATTCACTTAAATCTAGTATACGCAGATTAAATACATAATTGAATAATCACTAATACTACTAAGAAGTAAGAAGTAGCGTATTTAATTAAAATAATTATAAATACAATTTGCGAATATGTTAAATTAATTAAAAGATAAAATATCTGTGAAAACCTCAGGGCGGAATGCAAATTTCGTATGCAAATTTATGCGAAGTACCCGCGAATAACGCAGCTACTCGAGCGTTTGCGACTATGTAGTGTATGCGTTCGTGTACATACAGAAGAGCGTATACACACGCAGCCAGAGAAAGTACAAGACGAAAGGAGCGAGAAAGACTGGTGGGGGCACGACGCTTTCCAATAATTTCTGCGCTTTGTTGTAAATTCCCCCCGCTAATTCGTGGTATTTTCTCGCTGTATTTTATGAGCGGCTACCGGCTTTGCCTCGCAAATTGTTTCCAGGAATTCTCCGTATGCTGTTAAATTACTGTACTTTCATATAATATGTGTGGTGGATTTTAGCTCGACGCGGCGCGGCGTGCCGTGCCGTGCCGTGCCGCACTTCGGCCCGGACTCTAGGCTTCTCATTGGAATTTTGCGTTGCGCTCGTTTCCCCGGGAGAATTTTATTTTTTTTTAAGCTAATCCTTATAATTACGTACAAAATAGTTTTAACTTTTTGCTCCCGTGGCGGCCGTAAGTTGACACGACATTCGCTAGAGATGTTTTCTTTTTCTGTTTCAGGCGATCGCGACGGTACCAAAACGGCCTCTGGTGAGTACGCGAATTATTTTTACAATTTTTTTCTTTATTTCTTCAATCATTTGATAGCCTTGATCGCTGCGAGGCTCAGAATTGTATCGTTAAGATATATACCCATACGATGGATCATTTAACAACATATCCTTCACCGATGAGGATCGTAAAAGCTTGTGTGATGGAAATGAAATTAGTGTGTCGCGATACGACATGCATTTCGCTTGTCTCAAGATAAAAGAAACGTCAGAATAGAGATGTTTCCAAAACCGGTCGTCATTAAAAAATTTACGACTTCGACGGGCTAGCACGTAAAAGCGAAATACTTCAAGCGATATAACGCCGCTGAATCGATTGCCGCCGAATTTCCATATACTATTTTTAATTTCGCATAAAACTCGCCACCCTCGGAAATATCGTAAATAAACGTCGAACAAAAAACGAATCTTGTGGCCCCTCAATACGATATTTCCGAAGCTATTTGGATATTTTTGATAGTCCATTAACGATCACGTCGTATATAAAAGTATTTAAGGAGCACTTATGGGATGGCTGTAAATTGCGTTTGTTATCACATCACTCTTAAGTAAAATCGCTTGTAAATCATAACGGAAAGAAGATATTTAATATTGGAATCAGGAATTATTATCGACAAACAAGTGTTAAGAAAAGGCTCTAGATCAATTATCGAATCGAGGCCTAATCAGTAAGTAACATTTTTTCTATCGATGCGAAAAAACGGAACCGATGAGTGAAGAAAGATACGTATAAGCGCGCGCGCGAGCTTTAACTACTCGGAGAAGAACGAGAGAATCGCCATTAGTTCAAAAGTTTTCCCAACAGTCTGTCAGTCTGTTTTCGCCGACGCGCTTCATCTTACTCCGGTGAGCGTGCACGACAATTGTCTTCCGCCGGATTTTCGTCGGCATGAAACTTTTCGAGGACTCAACGAATCACCACCACCAGATTGTCGTCGATGGAGATCGACGATCGTAGAACACTTTTCCGATTTTCTCCTCGATAAATAAGAAATACGTGGACAAAGTTGTGAATAGGTCATAATATTTTTCTTATCGATTATACGCTCGGGGATCGATTATACGCGTGGAACTATTAGTTTTTGAATGCGACTTTTTTGCGAGGAATTTAAAGCATTTAGGTGATTTAAATGCTCCACTCAGAAATTAACTTAGTTATGTTGAAATGTGCATATTGTTTTGTTACATCTCTCTTTATCTTTTTAAATCATTTAAACAGTTAAGTAGTAATTATTCAATTGCTTGTGTATTATTTTTAATACACGGTGAAAATACTGTGAAAATCATTTATGGTTAAGACAGGACGGTGAAATCGATCCGGGATACTTAATTCCTTGTTAACACGATGATTGAAGTTGTAAATGTTTGTGGCACGTATACATATACGTTAGCTCATAGCAACGCGGCTTTCGCGACGTGAACGCACGAGTTAATACATTCCGCTGTGAACACCAACGGTGCCATCGACGGCAACGGTATAAAGCCGGTGTTAATATTTGATTTGCTGGTTGCTGGGCGGCGATGCGCATGCCTGGCGTATCTTCGACACCCTCTTCGCGTTCCACCCCCTTAAATCTCGCCACCCTTATCTAGCCTCTCGTTCCCCTTCCCTCCCCCGCGCGGGAGAGAAACTCGTATTTACCTATCTGTCGCTGCTCTCAATAGTCGGGATTTAATACTGGATGGTTGCCGCGTGGTAAACTCGCGTTTTGTGTCTCGCGGATAAGAATTATCTCTCGAACGATCTGGTTTTGCGGCCGACGAGTTCAACGATCCCTCGCGCAACAACTCGCGCAACGGTACGATATTTTATTTCGGATAATTTTGGCCAGTGTTGCTAACGTCTGGCGGTCGATATACCACGGTAATTTTGATGCAGTCGCGAGAGAGAGAGAGCCCGAAGAGGGAAGAGAGGGTTGAGAGCGCACGGGACACCTCGGAAATTGTCGATCGGACTTTACGATGAACTTGCTATTCCCGTCCATCCTGCCCTTCGTCGTAGCGCTGCGCCAACTCTCGTGGAGGGTTAAACGGCGATTCGCATCGAAACTTTTTTTCCTACATTTATAAAGCGCGAGTATCGATTAACCTTTGTGAGTGACGTGGCGAATTTACCAATCGTGCTTCTTTTTTTAACGGAAATTTATTAATACCGCGCTCTTATGTGGCGGAAAATGGTCTATAGACTGCGATCAAGCATAACTTTGTTTTTACCTACTTGCCTGACACTTTTCCGTATAAAATGCATCATGATGCATCTGTTGTACCACGTCGGTCACTAACGTATCATTGTGCGCCTCCTAGCGTGTTAATATTTAATGTATAATAATGTTAGACGAACAGGAAGTTTGCTGGTGCTAAGCTAGCTATTTCAATGCATGAATTTAAATTCTTTGAAATTTGAATCTCTGTTTAAAGAATAATCTAAATTTTATATGAGTTACTCTTAAATTATACTACTCATCAAGAGAATCATTTTCATATCCAATTTTATAACACGATCGCAGAATAATTAATTAGATTTCTGAAATTGGCACCGAGAGATGTGACATTTTTACAAAATTGATATGGTATTTGATTGTCTACACTTGTCAACAAATAGTCTTTGTTTCACTTTGCAAAAAGAATATAAAAGTTTCATTAGCATTTTTAAAAATTATACATATATAGATTTCGATTGTCCATCATTTATCCACATTTGTTCATAAATAACACTATACACTGATAATATATAAGTTAAGAAAAATGCACTTAGGAATTATTTTTATTTTTAATTTTTTTTTGCAAGGTGAACAAGAAATAAGTTGACAATCAAATGTCATATCAATTTTGTAAAAATTCGCATTTGGGATATCAACTTTAGACAATCTTTTTGTTCAGTCTCGGTAAAGACACCGAGTATTCCTTCTGTCGTATACGCTTAGGGTATCTAAACATTTAAATGTGTCACGAACATTTAAATGTATCACCTTACTCCCTAGTAGAAAGCCAAGCGTTTCCGTTTGTCAGAAAAATTATTTTAACGATTATTCGCTGTCTCTGAGAAACGCCGTACGAAAGCAGATGGTCGCGGAGGGATTTCGTAACGTAGAGAGAGAGAAAACCACCGAGCCCGAAAATAGACGACTTTGCGGGCGGGCGCACGTCCTCGCTTTATACGAGGAAACGAGAGGCCTGTCAGCTGATTGGACGAATGCCAATTTTTGGTGAATGAACCGACGGTCTCGTGTCTCGAATACACACCCTCTTTGGTAGTTTGTTCTCGTCATGGCTCGTATCCGGTCGCAAAAAAATGAGATTTTTTTTAATTTTTATTAGTCAACGCCTACGGAAATGCGATCAATTCCTATACTTGGGAGAGATGTAGCATCTTGATTCGTAACAGAGAACCACAGGCTCGAACGTTACGCGTCAGTTACTCGCAAAGTTCAGATATTGAAATCGCTACTACTTATTTCTTATTTTATCATAACCGTTACAATAGTTGCGAAAATATCAAAAGTGATATCTATTTAACATGTATTATGAAATCATTAGTAACACTTATAATATGTCGAGAAACTATTCAGACGAAATTCGTAGCAATGTCGAAATTACTTTGATCAACTCGACGTCAGATCCTCTAACGGCAAGTTGACTCGTCCTCCTATCGAGTTAAAGGATTAACGCTTATGTCTACCCCGAGAGGCGTGCCTATTACCGCGAGAAGCGGCTTTTGATATGCTAATAAAGAACCAGTAACGCGATCTCGATGTCAGGATATTGTCGCCCGATAAAGACGTTAGAGACACGGGACCCGAAAGAACAACCGCGCGTGTGACATCGTACGTAAAAGCCAACAACAGGCTTAGTCCCCGGGCCTCCGTTTCCCCTGGGAAGATAATGAAATTTCGCATGTGCGAGAATCGAAAATCATCTCCTTTGTGCGCCAGGAGCCGAGGTCGTTTAACGGAACACCCGGGAGGATCGCTGCCGATAGAATCTCACGGGTCAACTTGACACTGGATGCTGCGAGGGCCTTTTGCAACGGACGCAGAAGAGGCCGTGCATGCAAATCGCAAATGGCCGAATAAAAACATGCGTTTACGCATACGTAATGTTCTTGGGCACGATGCAGCTCTCGGAAAAAGATTAAGCGTGTTGCAGTAAGAAAATAAAAATACAGAAGCGAATAGAGGTATTAACTCGGTGGATTTTACGCTGGCGTGACGTGGAAATTTTCGTTGCAGAGACGAGAGATGAGATAAGTTGAGGGATCTTGCGCGTAGAATTTCGGGGCAGCGCGATACATCGGTCTCCATTTCTACGGCTCCGCTTTATTTTAGACGCGCGCTATCACGTACATCCGACCGTATCTTCTATTCATTGAACGGGGAGGAGGGGGAGGGAGGGGGAATGCACCGACATGCTTTTCTCTATTATCGCACTTCCGGCCCCGTATATTCTCCCGCGTTTATTTATTTGCGAATCCGTTAGACTTAGCTACCGAGAACTCTATTACGCGCACGAGCGTCTCCTTGCCGGCTGGCTGGCCGCAATGCTTCTTGGCACGTAGAGCAGGTCAGGGCTGGTGGCAGCGATACCACTGTGATAACCTTGCTCGATAAGCGTGGCGGCTTACGTTTCCGTTAAGTCGTGCATCCTGCCGCGAATTGAGCTATCTACGAGGTAATATCAAATGAACGAAGCTGCAGGCACGATAAAAAGGAATTTAATCACCCTGTAATGTCGATGGAGCTGACGTGACGGTTTCATTGGAAATGGCGAGATATTCTTTTCACGATTAATTCTCGATCATAAAATAAGATTGACTTTATAAATTGCTGTCAGAATTTTATTAAGGATCGATCTCTTCTGTTTTCGTTATTTTCATATGTCCTTTTTATCGTTATTTATTTATTATTGACGCAAGAAATAAAAAAATTGGATAAATTTTTTAACGTGTTAACGTAGTTTATTTATCGTAGTTAAATAAAATTGTTATTGCATTATCCATACTTAACGTTACGAGACTAAGATTTAAAATTAGTTCCGTTTATATATATCTTTGGGGTAATCTTCAATTTCAAGTGGCACTTTTGCCAGACCAACTAACGAGTTTACGGGCACGCGCGCAGCTTCCGATTTGTTCGTGGCAATTTTTGAGCTTTCCCTTAAAATTCGATCATCGAGCGCACGCTGGAGAGAGACGGAGATTAGTTCGCGTTCGGGGTGGAACGCGGAAGAGATGAGGCGACGGTAGAGCGGTTTCCGATGCTGGGATAGAATCGGCGGGATCATTTCCTTGAATTTAGAAAACTGTGAAAATCCACTCCGGATTCGTTGCAATGGCGCGCGCGCGCGCGGGTCAGCTTACGACGGGCAAATTGGATTTCGCAGGCGCGAAGGGCGAGACAGAAATCGAATCGCAGGGGATAAAAGCGTTCGGGAACAGGGGGAGAAGGGCAGCGGAAACCGTTTCCGTTCCCGAGTGCTCCCGCAGGAGCGGCTTTCGTGTTCGTGAGTTGGGAAACAGCGCGATCGCGAGAGCCGATTCATCGCATCGCGCTGCTGTGGGCTTCTTTCGATCCACTAGCGTGCAAATTGAAACGCCGGACAGAATGAGTGAATAGTGAATCTATACTTACT